>BPLR01016139.1:0-57207 GCA_021605095.1 Caerostris extrusa | reverse complement strand
GAATAATCTATGTCATGATGAAGTGGTATGTAGGTCATTTGTTCTACTAGTAGGAGCTGAATAAATCTTAAAGATAGCGGTGGAAAAGTCGCTAAACGACCTTGAATAATCTATGTCATGATAAAGTGATATGTAGGTCATTTTTGCTGAACTGGTAAAGCTGGATCTATCTTAAAAAACAGTGATAGCAAATTGATTAGATAACCTTGAATAATCTATCTCATAATAAAGTGGTAAGTAGGTCTTTCATTAAGCTGGTAAAAAAAAGAGGCTAGTCAATTCAATCATATAAACCATAATCGCTATAAATGTTGTCCGTTTTTTAAACTCATTTTTATTTTTAGTTGTCTAACAAAAAGAATAAACTGATTTGAAGTTAACTTTGACTTGTCCATGCAGACGACTCTTTGTGTAAGAAATGTTTTAAAAGAAGTTATTGTTTTTACAGAAACGCAAATAAAAAACCAATAAATTAACAGGGTTGACTTTCATGTAATCAGTTATCTCTTAAAGTACATCATATCCATTTTGCTCTGCGTAAATTCATTCTAATTTATCAATTCGTTTCTATAACACGATTCAGCCTTTATGGAAAATAAAAATTGTTATAGATTGTTCTTTTTTTCTTGAGGTTATACATCTTTATTTATTTCAAAATTGTCTCGAAAATATTAATTTTGTTAGCTTATTTTTTAGAAGTTTTTATTCCCGCTGATTTCTTGTTAGTGTGAAATAAATAAAATCAATAATACAATAAAGTACGTTTTTTATTCACTTTAAAAGTTTCATCCCAAACTTTACTGAACTATTATGAAAAGCCTTCTAAGGAGGAGTTAAGTGAATATTTTAGTAATAGTAGTTAAAGGTTAATTAAAATTATACTCTTAGTTTTGTTTTTTAAAGTACATATAGATAAATCCTTTCGTGTATTAAACAATCAAGTGTAAAAAATTAATTATTTTTTACGCATTAATTTTTTTTTTTTTTCTAAATATATTTCATATAGAAAATAGATATCTTATATATTGATATTGAATAGTAAACACATTTTTATTGCAATTTGTAGCTATCTCTGATGACTTTGATTATCCCCTTACGTTGATAGACTATTTCATGACAGAAGTAAGTATTGATTATCAGACATTTTAATTGATTTTTAATTATTTTTTAAAAATGAATTCAAAACGGCTTTAATTGAATGATATTTTATATAGTTTAGCATATAAATTGAGAAACTCACCTCATAATTATTTCCCCAATTGAATAAATTTATAGCGAAATTTATGTCGTTATTAAAAGTATAATAAATGAAAATTTCAATGTATATGAAGTTATATTTCATGTGGAAGAATTGTATATACAAATATTAATACATCTTTAATAATTTTCATCATTTCATTATACTAATCTGCCCAAATCGTAAGACCAATTTTTTATTTTTTTCAAAAACTCTTTTTTTTATTCTTCTTCTAAATTTATTTCATTGCCATCAAAGTAATCCTCCGGACACAATGCACTTCTGCCAACGTTTTTTCCGATCTTCAATGTATGCTAAAAAGTCATCGGCAGGGATGGCCTTCAACGCACGCGGCGACTCACGTTGAATCTCTTCAATCGACACAAAACGGTGTCCCCGGTTTTGAGTTTAGGGAATAGCTAGAAGTCTCTCGGTGTGAATACGGTGGTTGTGGAACGATATGAGTTTCATTTTTGGAGAAAAGTCATGAAGAATCAATGCAGTGTGAGCTGGTGCATCATCGTGCAACTGTGCTTTTGCAAATAGCTTCATGCAATCGACGCATAACAAAAATAATATTCCTTGTTGACAGTTTGACCCGGCGGAAGGAATTCCTACTGCACCACACCACGGTAATCGAAGAAAGCAGTCAACATGACCTTGATTTTTAGCGACTTTTGGCGTGCTCTTTTTGGTCTTGCTTCATTCACCTTTGTCACGATATTCGCTCGATTGATCGGTTTTTTCTTGTCGGAAGCATACATCCAAGTCTCATCTCCAGTTATGATACATTTCAACTTGTCCTGATAGTCAGAAAGCATTGTCTCACACACTGCGAAGCGACAATTTTTTTCCAAAAAATTCAGTGTTTTCGGTACCATTCGAGATTTGACGCATTTGAGGAACAAAACATCTTTTTAAATGGAATTGACCGATCTTTTGAAATTCCAACATCATCAGCAAGGTCTGTAATTGTAAATCGACGATTTGAAAGCAACAAATCTTTAATTTATTTGGACGTGACTTGAGGGTCGACCTGAGGGCTCTTCGTCTTCAACGATTTCTCTGTCTTCTTCGAATTGTTTATACCACTTCTAAACATTTATTTCCGATATATATGAATGCTCATCGAATGCTTTCTCAACGTTATATACTTTCTCCGCAAACTAAATGTTTGGGGCTTGAAGAAAAGGGAACAAAAAGAATTTCGAGTTTATGGAAGATTTTCGACTTAAAAAATTCTACTTTATTTTGCAAATATTAGGTTATATAAGACCACAAAATAGGGTAAATTTAAATTGTATATGCCAAAATAGTGCTAGAAAAATAAAAGATTAATATTTACAGAATAATAGATTAAACATCCGTTTCCATAATATGATTCAGCCTTTATGAAAAATAAATTGTTATGGATCATTTATAATGATATTAAGCATTTGAAATGCAAGTGTGTGTACCAAACGAATTTGACAGAGAAAAACATATTTATTAAAAAACACCTAAACATGATAGGCGTCCTCGCCTCGAACACTTGCTCAATATGTAGAGCTGGAACAATGAATTCAGAACATCTTTTGAAATGTCCAAGACTGAACTAAGAAAAGGGCTGAGACCAAGACTAACTAAAATAAAAGGGCCTACCTCTTTTATTTACTCTCTCCCCTTTGACTTTTTGTGGTGTGTGTGATGACTTAATAGGTCGACTGAAAAGTTCATCAGCTGACACATAGATGGCGCTACTAGTATTAATTCCATACAATTTTTAGTTAACCCTAACCTTCAAAAGACACGTGTATAAATTTGACAGCTATTGCACTATTAGTATGTGAGTTGTAGCATTTGTAGTGTTCATCACGTGCAGTCCACTCGGCTGACTGTCGATTGTACTCCGGTGTGAAATGATGGAGTCATGTTTCATCCATTGTCACATATCGACGTAAGAATTCGGGTTTACTACGATTGAACAGCTCCAAACACTGCTTAGAATCATCCATTGGTTGTTGTTTTGGGTCGATTGTGAGCTCGCGCTGCACCCACTTTGAACAAAGCTTTCGCATATCCAAATATTCATTCACGATATGTCCAACACGTTCCTTCCATGATATCTTTAGGGTCTCAGCTATCTCAATCAACTTCACTTTATGGTTATCAGAAATTATTTTGAGGACTTTTTGATGTCTTCGTCGGTAACGGCCTCTTTGGGGCGTCCACTGCGTGCATCGTCCTCGGTGCTCATTTCGCCTCGTTTAAATTTAGCGAACCACTTCTCTACGGTTGATTTTCCTGGTGCAAAGTTGAATAATGTTTATCAAGCCAAGCCTTGGCTTGAATAGTATTTTTTTTGCCCCAAAAAAGCAATGCTTTATTAACACACGAAATTCCTTTTTATCCATTTTTTCAAACTAACAAAAGTTGCTTCACAAAAATGCTGTAACTCACGTACTAATAGTGCAACAGCTGTCAAATTTATACACGTGTCTTTTGAAGGTTAGGGCAAGCTAAAAATCATATGGATTTAATACTAGTAGCGCCATCTATGTGTAATCCTACTAACCTTTCAGCCCACATGTTATTTTAATCAAATTCACAGAATATAACTTTTGTACTAAAAGTCTTAAAAAAAAAAAATTACTCGAATTACGTATTTGGTATAAAAACCAAATTTGTGTAAAATATGTTTTTATGACTTTTAAAGCGATTTTTCATCTGAAAATAATGTAACTGTTAAAAAATATACTTGAATGCCTTATTCTGCATACTAATAGTGCAACAGGTGTCAAATTTATACACGTGTCTTTTTTGAAGATTATGACTAACTAAAATTCATATGGATTTAATACTAGTAGCGCCATCTATGTGTTGGCTTATGAACTTTTCAGCCCACCTGTTATTATCGATTACTGTATGCTTATTTGTTCCGCTTCGTCCTTCTTTGTATGTGATTGACTTTTAAATTTTTTTTTTCTGTATTACGTGTTTCTCTGTCCTTTCCATAGAAAATCCAGGAAAATCAGACAATTGAGAATCCTGTACAAAAACGACGTCTGCAACTACTTGAAGTGGAAACCGCCGGGCAATCCGGCCATGGTCAAGGGATACTTGATCGAAGCACGGAGGGACGGAGACGACGACTGGGAGGTGCTGGTGAACATGAGCAAGCCCATTGTTCAGGTGAAGATATGCGGTTCAAAGCAAGTGGGGAAGCAGTTCAGGATCAGGTCCTATAATGAACACGGAATGGGCAATCCGAGTCAACCGGTTCAGAGTTTGAGAAACAGGACCAAAGGTCAGGGAGCGTTTGGTATCTGTGGTGCATCTCTATATATCTGTTAAACTGGAAAAATATAAAATGAAATGCTTTTATTAGTGCTAAGATATAAAAAGTAAAAAACGTTTACCGTTTCTTTAACTTTCAACCATTAAATAAATCACTATTTTGTTTTTCTAATGCAGCTGGCAAACACATTTGTCTTTGATGCCTTAAGGCAGGGGTCTCCAAACTACTGGTCCCGCCAGTGTCATCCATCCGGCCCGCGACAGCGAATAGCTTATTGTTGCTGTAATAAGTTGGATAATAAAACACAGAAGGATAATAACTCGGTTTTATTGACTTGCTAGGTAAAGCTTAATCACGAGCATAATACGCGGAAAATTTAACTTAAGCATAACAACTAACAAGTAATTGAAATGAATCCCACTAACATTATAAACTAGAGAACATCCCACGATTACCCTCGTAGTTATGTTGGGTTAAAGAGTATCGCATATGTATGTATATCGACGTTTGGAATGTATATATCCTGAATCAAACATATGATTTTTATCCTGAAAATCTCTCAGGAACGGAAAAAGCTAAATGAACGCGAATGAAAACGCGGGGTATCCACTTGTAAAAAAGTACTAAAGAAATTTATGTAATTGTGATTTTTCACTGACAGTAGTTTTTAGTTAGCCAGCGTATGCTCGCTCAGAGCGCGTGCTCGGCGACTGGTCTAGAAATTATAGATACTGGCAGAAAAATTAAAATGATTTTGGCCCCTGGTACTTACTGGAGTAAACAGTATCTCTAAGGCTGGCAAGTTTGGAGACCCCTTCCTTAATGCAAGTGCTATACCGACATTGCTCACTTTATCACTACCCAAGAGGTGCATGTCGCTTGAAAATATGCTACAGACGAGGAGTAACAATACCCCGCAACGCTCTACGATCCTATTAAACCGGGACCTACGGCTTTCCGAACCACTACAAACATATATGTCCCCGCCATGGAAACCGAAAACTGTGGTATCGAGCGCCAGAGCGCTACCCACTCGGCCGCCCGGCCCATAAATAACAAAATATATATGCGAAAAGGAGTTCATTATACAATAAACATTTAAGAATAATTCTGTGTTAAAGAAATTGTCGGAATCTTCATATTTCTGAAAAAAAAATTTAAAACATCCACCATCTTTTATTTATTTATTTTTTTTTTTTAAATCTTTTATCCATTCAAGCATTCTACAGAATTCATAACCAATTTTTGAAGAGTCGTATAGTAAGTTGAAATAAATTATTGTTTAAAAAAACTAAAAAACACGCTTTTAGAGTTAATTAAACAAAAAAGTAAAAAAATAATTGTTAACATAAAATGACTGACGAGAAAATGAATGTCCCTGTTCTAAAATCGTGGGGTGCTCGATATCAATCGTTATCATTTTTCACTAGTTTCATTCCGAAATGCAGAGTTAGTTTAAAATGTCATACAAAGCACTCCTTAAAATATCTCAAATAAAAAATTCCTAAACAAAAACATAGACAGAGTTTGGCAACAGAATTGGATTCAGTCCCCAAAAACTACAGCTTTATATGAAATTTTCCCTAGAGTCAATAGAAATAGAATATGTGGTGACTTCTTTATAAATCAGATTTTAACATCACATGGAGTTTTCGCTATATATCAATCAAGATTCTTTTCTAAATCCAGCTTATGCCAATGTGGCGAAGCCGAAGAAACTAGGTATCATCTTATTTACATTTATAAAATTTTCGAAAAGGACCGAGAAAATTTTCCCGCAAACTATCTTCAACTATCAATCAGACAGCTTCTAAACTTTAATAAAGTGAGAACAATAATAAAAGGAATTTTGCAGAAGAGATTACAACAAAACCTGGATAACACCTAAAAAAAAAAAAAAGAATTTTGTTTTAAACAAATAACTAATTGTTTATTTGTTTTCCTTTTTTTTTTTTTTCTTGTGAAACTTCACAAAGTTTTTCTTTTGTAGAGTAGATTCTCTACTTTGTACTTTGTATTTTTTACTCCTTTTTTTTTTCTCTTGTGTAATTCTCACAAGTTTTTCTTTCGTAGAGAAAGATTCTCTACCTTGAATTGTATTTGTATTTGTATTTTTGTAAAAAAAAAAAAAAAAAAGGTGCGGTCACCAGTGGTGACGATGAATTTTCCAGTCAGTCTTCAGACATTTACTTTCGGCCTAGTCTTTATACGGAAAGTTTCCGTAAACTGCCTTTCTTCTAGTTAATTTATAAATTCTTTTAGCCAAAATTATTAGTTTTCGGAAAAGTTTTTCCGCGTAGTACTTATTTACTTTATAGGGACGTACAGTTCGGGATTACTATCGTAACCCCGGTCTGAAGTACCGAGTGCCCAAGGGTGGATCGGCGATAAAGTAGTAATAATACAAAGCACTCCGCGCTTTTAGAACAGTGACATTCATTTTATCTTCAGTCATTTTATTCTTATGTTAACAATTATTTTTTACTTTTTAGTTTGATTAACTCTAAAAGCGTGTTTTTAAACTATAATATTTAAATGAGGTCCCGGTACGGAGGATTGGAACTATAGTTCTTACAATAATTTAATTGTGAGTAAAACAAAAGGCTAAATGCGAATAGGTCGAGCCAGCCAAGATTCGAACAGGTAATCTTCTGATCCGTAGTCAGGCGTGTTATCCGTTGTGCCACTGTCCCATGTAGGTTTGAATGTCTTAGGTACTTTCATTGCACATGGGTTAAATAGCTCTTCATAAGTTAAAACAAAATCATTAATCCTGGGTATCCTAATCATGATGAGATAATAAACTTATCAAAATATTTTAGTGTCGTCAGTCCTTGATAAGTCTACAATGTTTAAATTCAATCGGATCGCTTAAGGTATGGTCAAAATCGAGCCCAAAGAGTCAATTACAAACAGGTGAAACTAATAAAAGTGTGTTAAAAAAAAAAAGACAATAAATTAGCAAAGATGAAAAGTGGGAAGTGCTGGTGAACATGAGCAAACCTATTGTTCAAGTGAAGATATGTGGTTCACAGCACATGGGGAAGGAGTTCAGGATCAGTTCTTACAATGAACACGGATCGGGTCCTCCCAATGAATCGGTTCAGCGTGTCAGAGATTTGACCAGTGGTAAGGGAGCGTTTGATTGCTTGTAAAATACTCCTAACCACGAAGAAAATATTTATTTTTTTATTTAAAATAGAATAAATAAAAAATTAAAAAGAAAAGAACACAAGGAACATAAAAACAACAACGAGAATCGAAAGAAATCATATAGTAACATGTTTAGCCCATAGGGTCCTAGCCTCCCAGTAACGACCCTACACAGTAGAGGAAGCAAGTGCAGGGCAGACAGGAAGGTGAGATGAATCCATGTCCTCTCCAAGACTGCAGAGCATGCATTTTGGGCTGGGAAAAATTCGAAAAAGATGATTGGCCAGACAATCATGGCTCGTAGGTCAAAAATAGATCGCAGAAAACTCCCGCCCAGCGTTTATTCGCTGTTACATCCGGGAGCTATCGGTATAGATTCTCATCCACTCCGATTCGGTGTATAGCTCGTTAATAGTTGCATAGGAAATACTTCTAAGAACATCACAGCTATATGTGAATATAAGTGCCTGCATAAATATAAGTACCAGATAAATATAAGTGCCAGTATAAATATAAGTACCAGTATGCACCATTCAAACTAATACTCTAATATTAAGCTTACTCTACTTTTTACTCCAAATAAAGCAAATTAAAAGGGTGTGAAACAGATGCAGGAAACATCAGCAATGAGATGACATTTTTTGAATTCAATTCCTTCTATTAGCTCACACTCTCCCTATATAAATATCTTGTTTAAATTTTCAGTCGTTCATAAAATACTTTTCATTCCTCCACTCAAGTTCAAATACATTTTTTTTAACTTGCAGTGGATGACACTGGATGTTAATACAATTTTTTCGAATATTAATTCATTCATTAAAATAAATTAATTAAATGTAGCTTTTTTTTAATAATTAAGTTGCATATATCTACCAATAGATAGCTCCAGATAAACTTAAAAAATTAATAAAAATTATTTATAAAGGACGTTCTGCAATAGAGTGAAAAAAAGTAGGAATTGACTTAAATTTTTTTATATATTACTCGTTTTTTCTACATCTAACAACAATTCTGCAACACCCCTCTCTATATCTTAATTAATCTATATCATCTCGTATCATTCTTTCAGTACTCACGACTCCTCACTGGGGAATAAAACCCTTTCAGATAACTGTTGTAGTAGGCATCTAAAGAACTTAAAAGTACCAGATGTGACTATATGTGCAAGTATAAGCACCAGAATGATAAGCACCAGTATGTATTCATAAAAACTGTAATACAAAACTGATTGTTCCTTTTACTCCAAAGCAGTCTAATGGCCAGTTGGCCTTTGGAACCACAGGCTTCATGCTCGAATCCTGGCGGGGGCATGGATGTTTGTGAGTGGTTTGGAATTCACTTTAAACTGTAGGTCCCGATCTAATGAGCCCAAAGTGTGTATACAATTGCACGGACAGAACCACCATTAGAATCGGAGAAAATTTAAATTCGACAACTGAAAAATTTAATTGGTATATTCGATTTTTATTAAATATATTGTTTACCAAAAAAATCTTTAGATTGCACTTCCATCTTAACATTTAATAGAAGTTTACGGTTATACTTCACAACAACAAACCTATCACCTGATTTATATAAAAAAAAAAAATCAACTCTTTAATAGGTACTAGTTTCTTAATGTAACAGGAGAATGAATTGATTTTTCCATTAGCCTTGTTAGGGCAAAAAGAATTGAAAATATTTAAAGAATCAACTAAAAAAAAATGGAATCAAACTCTCACATCCATTAATTGTAATTTGTTTTCAGCGGCCTAATGGCTAATTGGCTAGCGCTCTGGTCTTTGGTACCACAGGCTTCACGTTAGAATTCTGGCATGGATGCTTGTTAGTTGTTTGGAATCCACGTTAAACTGTGGGTCCAGGACTAATTAGCCTACAGTCTGCATAAAATGACCGTAGAGCGACAAACCAAACCAAGGCATCAGCATTGAAAGGACACTTTTTACGTTATTATATATATTTTTTTTAATTTAAATTAAATAAAGCTATATTCACGTATTAAAATGTAAAATCAATTTTATCCAGAACTTAGATTACTAATGTATTAAAATACAAAAATTTTACAGTGTTTTTCTACATTTCATGCGATAACTAAAAGAAACAATTCCTGAAATATTTCATACAAAATACGTATTAAATTTATGCATAATAAATTTCATACTAAATATTGAATACTCTCCGTCACCCATCCATATAATCAAAATCAATTTTATAATTTAATAAGTCTATTGAATTATACATTATACAAACGATAACAAATTATTAATATCACACTTCAATTAATACATATGTATGTCGAATTTCAATGAATTGTTCATTTTGACATTTTCTTAAACTTTGCATGTGATTAATTCACTTTTTTTTTTATTTTATTTTATTTACAGAAAAGAGATATAACGAAGCAGATTTCAAATTATATGATTTAAGATCAGGTATGCGTGGATAAATATTTTGCATTTTTGTCAAGATTTGAATTATTTTATTTTATTTTCTCACACCCGAAATTTTGTTTGAAACATTTCGTTCTTTCAATTTTATGATTTTAAAAATTTTGAATTTCTTTCAAATCATTTAACAAAAGCTCTGAAAAATATATATAACAGGTGAGCTTTAAGGGGACACAAGAGTCCCACTGTAACATGTGGCTGAAAACTCATAGGCTGACACATAGATGGCGCTACTAGTATTAATTCCATACGATTTTAGTTAGTACTAAACTTCAAAAGACACGTGTATAAATTTGACAGTTTTTGCACTATTAGTATGTGAGTTATAGCATTTTTAGTGAAGCCACTTTTGTTAGTTTGAAAATGGATAAAAGGAATTTCGTTTGTTAATAAAGCATTGCTTTTCGGCGAAAAAAATACTATTGAAGCCAAGGCTTGGCTTGACAAACATTATTCGGGCTTTGCACCAGGAAAATCAAACGTAGAGAAGTGGTTTGCTAAATTTAAACGAGGCGAAATAAATCCACCGAGGACGATGCACTCAGTGGACGCCCCAAAGCGGCTGTTACCGACGAAAACATCAAAAAGTCCACAAAATAATTTCTGATAACCGTAAAGTGAAGTTGATCAAGATAGTTGAGACCCTAAAGATATCAAAGGAACTTGTTGGACATATCGTGAATGAATATTTGGATATGCGAAAGCTCTGTTCAAAGTGGGTGCCGCGCGAGCTCACAATCGACCCAAAACAACAACGAATTGATGATTCTAAGCAGTGTTTGGAGCTGTTCAATCGTAATAAACCCGAATTTTTGCGTCGATATGTGACAATGGATGAAACATGGCTCCATCATTTCACACCGGAGTCCAATCGACAGTCAGCCGAGTGAACTGCACGTGATGAACACTAAAAATGCTATAACTCTCATACTAATAGTACAAAAGCTGTTAAATTTATACACGTGTCTTTTGAATGTTAGGGCTAACTAAAAATCATATGGATTTAATACTAGTAGCGCCATCTATGTGCCAGCCTATGAATCTTTCCGCCCACCTGTTATTAGCAAGTTCTCTAGTTATTTGCTTCCAAATTGTCACACTTCACAAGTGTGACAATTTGAAATTTTAGCGATTGCATGTTCCGGTAACTATTTTAAAATTAAGTATTTAATTAAACAGCACCAAAAGATATTTTCTTTATTAATAAATGACAATGTGTTGCATTATTTATTTATTTAATTTTTGCGAATGTCTTAAATAAGCTTTTTGTAATAATTAAAGATTGATTTAGGGCTTTAAAACAAAATTTTAATTAATAATTTCTAAAATTACTAATAACTAATAATTTTCTAATTCATATTTTTGTTATAAATGATTGAATTATTTTGTTAACTAATTATATGTAAAAATTTTTTATTTTACAAAACGAAGAAAAAAAAAAAAAATTCGAGATTTTTTCGCGCTTAGAAATTGTTTTCAAGGATTGTTTACGTTCCTTTCTTTTTTTTTTTTATGTTATTTATTTTTATATGCAAAAAGTTGATTCGGTAAGAAAGTTCTACAAATATCCATGAGATGGATTAATTTTAGTTAGAATATATTTTAATGTGCATTTAAATTATCTTATCTTAATTTTAAAACACTTTAGGCGTATCAATTTTTGAAAGCATCACATAATTTTTAGAACATAATTTGATACAATATCCTTATATTTAGCAAATTATTTCACCCTTACAGTAAATAACTAATAAAAAATTTACATTATTTCTATAATTCTTATTTTAAATAAATACTAAATAATAAATTTTCTTATGTATTTTATATTGAAAGTTAATTCATTTTTAATGCATCAACAATTATTACTTTGTAATATCGAATATACCTAACACATAATTTATTTACTTTACTTAATTTTTTAATTCTAATTAAAATTTAATTTATTTCGACGTGGAAAATTAAAATTTTGTCTTCAATGCATTATACTTTGATGCAATTAAAGAAAATTTGATGAAACTACTCTAAGACTAAATATGGAATTCAGATTTTTAAATTTAAATTACTGATAATATAGTAATAAAAGGTATATTAACAGGTCGGCTGAACAGTTCGTAGGCTAACACATAGATGGCGCTACTAGTATTAAATCCACATAATTTTTAGTTAGACACGTGTATAAATTTTACAGATGTTGCACTATTACTATGTGAGTTATAGCATTTTTAGTGAAGCTATTTTTGTTAGTTTGAAAAAATGGATAAAAAGGAATTTCGTGTGTTAATAAAGCATTGCTTTTCGGCGAAAAAAATACTATTGAAGCCAAGGCTTGGCTTGACAAAACATTATTCGGACTTTGCACCAGGAAAATCCACCGTAGAGAAGTGGTTTGCTAAATTTAAACGAGGCGAAATGAGCACCGAGGACGATGCACGCAGCGGACGCCCCAAAGAGGCTGTTACCGACGAAAACATCAAAAAGTCCACAAATTAATTTCTGATAACTGTAAAGTGAAGTTGATTGAGATAGCTGAGACCCTAAAGATATCAAAGGAACGGGTTGGGCATATCGTGAAAGAATATTTGGATATGCGAAAGCTCTGTTCAAAGTGGGTGCAGCGCGAGCTCACAATCGACCCAAAACAACAACGAATTGGTGATTCTAAGCAGTGTTTGGAGCAGTTCAATCGTAATAAACCCGACTTTTTGCGTCGATATGTGACAATGGATGAAACGTGGCTCCATCATTTCACACCGGAGTCCAATCGACTGTCAGCAGAGTGGACTGCACGTGATGAACACTAAAAATGCTATAACTTCACTAAAAATGCTATACCTCACATGCTAATAGTGCAACAGCTGTCAAATTTATACGCATGTCTTTTCAAGGTTAGGACTAACTAAAAATCATATGGATTTAATACTAGTAGCTCCATCTATGTGTCAGCCTATGAACATTTCAGCCCACCCGTTATTACTACATTATCAGTAATTAAACTTAAAAATATGGATTGTTGTTTTACATTATTGTTATTTAGGTTTATAAATTCACAGTTTTCTATCAATACAAAATTGTCAACTTATAAACTCAAATTGGTTTTTAACTCTAATAAAATCATTAAAAAATTTCAATTTAAACTATATTAACGATTAAATTTTCCTTAGATTTATAAAAATATATATGCTGATATATAATAAGTATCATATATATACTGATATATGATACTTATTGCATGCATTTTCTGCTTTAACAGAAGAAGAACTAGAGGAAGTCAAACCACAAGAAGATAAACAAGTATATATATCAAACTACAAATCAAGAAGAGGGAAAAGCAGAAAGTTCCGGAAATCAAGAAGTAATGACATACATATATTAGATAAATTAGCATATTTATTAAAATTAATAAAACATTTAATGCATTCAATAAATGTTTGCATCCTTAAAAAAAATTCCAGAATTTGTGATAATTTAAAATAATATAATATTTTAAATTTAGTTTAGTTATCCTGTTAAATCGAGCATCCAACCGTATTTCATCAACTGCCGATCCCTTACAATCTGTGCTCTAAAAATCAATACAAATTTATACATTTCAATTATCATAAAAAACAGCAATTTATAGTCATTCCCAATATTCATTTTTACAAGGGAGTGAAAGCACTTAGTTTTATATCTCTCAAATATACATCGACAATGACCTCTAATTATGTCTAACAATTTTCTCTAATTACTAATGTATAATGTACTAAATGCACTGTAGGTATTAATGTATTATATCTCTCAAATATACATCGATAATATCCTCTAATTATGTCTAACAATGTTCTCTAATTGCTTTTGTATAATGTACTAATAATGTACTGTATGTACTAATGACTATCTCTCTCAAATACACATCGACAATGTCCTCTAATTACTAATGTATATTGTACTAAATGCACTGTAGGTATTAATGTATTATATCTCTCAAATATACATCGATAATATCCTCTAATTATGTCTAACAATGTTCTCTAATTGCTTTTGTTTAATGTACTAATAATGTACTGTATGTACTAATGACTATCTCTCTCAAATACACATCGACAATGTCCTTTAATTACTAATGTATATTGTACTAAATGCACTGTAGGTATTAATGTATTATATCTCTCAAATATACATCGATAATATCCTCTAATTATGTCTAACAATGTTTACTAATGTACTATTGCTTTTTAAGTATAATGTACTTTTATTCTAATTTTTCAGTTCTTTGCCACCCAAGTAAATTAAAATTAAAATGATATAATGTCTTTTAAATTTTACAAAATCGATAAATACGTATTGCCAATTACTAATGTATATCATCTGTAATAAAAGACTACTGTGGTATATAATGATACAACAATCATCTTTCAAATGCACATGTTCTGATAACATTATCCAAATAAAATTTTAAAAATATTCAATATGCATTAAATACCGTCTAAAATTTTGTATAAACTAGAATTTATGAAATGTACCAGATGTTTGGGAGACCACAAGCAAAGAGGTATGCTACTAAGTTGGATCTTAAAGAGTAACATCACAATGTCCTCATAATGTATAATGTATATTGTACTAAATGCATGTCAGGTATTAATGTATATATATCCGCATATATATACATATATATATTCAAGTGCCAAAACATTGTGGCCACCCCTACATTTTGCAATGAACTCGCCTGGATGACTTGGAAGGCACGTGATCAGGTGGACTGGTATTTAACTGATATTATCTGGTGGTAAATCCATGCCATCGGGTTGAATGTCCTTTAATTACTAAAGGTGGGCCAACTGTTATTGACAATGGTCATAATGTTTCGGCTCTTGAGTGTGTGTATAATCTATATATCCTCTTAAGTGACAAAAGTCAAGGGATAGCAATATGCAAATTTTCAGATGGCAGTAGCATCGCGTAGAACAGGTATAAATGCGCAATTTTAGAGCTTTCATTTTCAGTTATTCTGTGAAGAGGTTTTGACGTGATGATGACCGCATTCAAATTAAAGATTTGATGTAATGTTTTGGAAGACGCATTTGCCAAAATCGATAAATCGTATTGATAATATATTCCTATATCCACTGTGTCAATCAAGAGTGTGCCGAGAGTATGACATTTCAGGCATAACATCCCACCATACAGCGCATGGTCGACCGCCTCACTTAACGACCGAGACCGGCGACGTCTGCAAAGAGTCGTAAATTCTAAACAATTCAACATGCATTAAATAACCGCAGAAATCAATAAACGTACAAGGGACTTGTCTGAAATGTGCGGGAGAAATTTGTTTTGGAAACTATTCAAGCAGAAGACCGACTCGAGTGCCTTTACTGACAGAACGACATCGCTTGCAGAAGACTCTCGTAACTGAGCATATCGGTTGGTCCCTAAATGAATGGAAAATGGCCTGGTCCGATGAGTCATGATTTCAGTTGGTAAGAGCTGATGGTAGGGTTTGAGTGTGGCACAGACCCCACGAAGCCATGGACCCAAAACAGCAAGGCACTTTCATGGCCACCTCCGTAATGGTGTGGGCTGTTTTTTCATGCATGAACTTGCTTCTGGTGACTGGACCGCACATTGACTGGAAATGCTTATGTTCAACTACTTGGATCATTGCAGCCATTCATGAACTTCATGTCCAAACAACGATGGGATTTTTATGGATGACAATGCGCCATGTCACCGGGCCAAACTGTTCGCGATTAGTTTGAAGAACATTCTGGTCAATTCCAACGAATGATCTGGCCACCTAGATCGCCCGACATGAATCCCATCGAGCATTTATGGGACATCATCGAGAGGTCTGTTCGTGCACAAAATCCTGCACCATCAACGCTTTCACAATTATGGACGTCTATCGAGACAGCATGGCTCAATATTCCTGAGAAGACTTGTAACAGATGTTTAACGAGTCCTTGCAAACGTCGAGTTGCTGCACTTCGCCGGGCGAAAGGTGGGCCGACACGATATTAAGAGGTATCCAGGACTTTTGTCACTTCAGTGTATATTGCCCCACCTTGGCGCGCAACATAGCTTCAATCCGCCTTGGCATAGATGCCACAAGTCCTATTAGATGGCCGGAGACATATTGTATAAAGATGTTTAAGCAACGGTCACGCAAATATATATTGCGAATATGGGCCTTTGAACTCTGAGCTGTCGTCCCAGGACATCCAAAATGTGTTCTATCGGTTGGAGATCCGGTGAGTTATCCGGTGCATATATATATATATATATATATATATATTGCAATTAAAAGTTTATTTAAGGTGGTTTTATTCTTCGATTCTACTTTGAAGTTGCGTAGGGATAGTTGTTCTACCATTACACTGAATAAAAATGATTTGAGCTTTAATGATCGGGTTATTGTGATCAGCTATAGTACAAAAGAATTTTCGAGAAAGTTTAGTAATATGGATGTCTATAGTTTCAATATTAAGGTCGTTGAGAATGGTAGAGATACGCACGAACCAGGGAACGCCAGCGATAATCCGAAGTCATTTATTTTGAATTATTTCTACTTGGGCTTTATCAGTTACTGCTGTTATACCCCATATTTTGGCTGCGTAAGTAACGATGGGTCTTAACACCTGTTTCAACAGTAATTATTTTGTTTGAAAGGGTGAGTTTGCTATTTCTATTTATGTGAGGAAGGCAGAGATAAAATGTTTTCAACATTTTTCTTTTAAATTATTGATATGTTCACGGAAGGTTAGTTTTTTTTATCAATTATTAAACCAAGATATTTAACATGCGTTGGCCAGGCTACTGATTCATCGAAAATATAGCCATATGCAAGTACGGGAGGTCCCACATTGGACTCCAGTTTGTATTAGATGATGTCATTTGTTTGTGCAGTTGGAACTGGGTGTAGTCGAATCAAGTCACAAGTCCAAGAACACAGAGATTTATTTTGACGCTCAGAAGTATCACAATTTCAATTAAAAATAAACAATATTTAACACACAGCATGTACATGTGCATCTAAAGAACATTCAATAAGAGATTAGTGGAAGGATTTCACTTCTAGCTCTCGGGATGAGAGCTCGTAACTTACGGCAGCGCCTGTTTTGCTGGACGTCCTCTCTGGCCATAGTCTGGAAGTCCACTGACAATTTTTCTGTACGACGCATGGAGAGCTCTTGCAGGGCTCTTCATGCGTATCTCATCCATGTTTCCTCCATAGTTACCACGGTTACAGTATTCAATATGCATTAAATACACTCTACCAATTCACATATTCACAATTTATGAAATGTACTATATGTTTTTCGAAAAACAAGAAGGAATTTTTCTGATTTGAGAATGTTATTACGTTAATTTTCTGCAACGCCCCCACATTGATGTTGTTTAAGAAATACTAAACGTGCAGTTTGATGATTTCGCACAAATTTTTTTTTTCTACCACAAAATGATTTTTCTCTACCACAAAAGATCTTTATAACCCCTCCGTTGGTATTGGTAGGAATAATTTGAAGGTGATATAACCAATCATCTTTTCTTCATGAGTGGACAGAAATTATTGATGAAGAGCCTTTTCGAAACTTTATAAAATGCTGATGACAAAGTAAATCACTGGTTAACCTTACCTCTAAAGGGTATAGGAACTATCAAAAGGAAAGCAGTGGCCTCGTATTCGTTAGGGGTTTTTAATAAAAATAAGGGAGCTCTGAAGTCACAATAGTTGCATTTATTTTATGATATTTAGAGGAAACGACTGGCTAACCTCACCTGTTGGTGGCTGTAGAACCATCAAAGGTGAGGGATAGTAGCCCCGAATTCGTTAGGGTTTTTAATAAAAACAAGGTAGCGCTGAAGTCAGGAGAATTGCATTTATTTTATGATATTTAGAAGAATATGAGTTTAATGGGTTAGCAAATTTGTTAATGAAACAAAGAAAAATAAAAGGAACTAATTGCAAATAGTGAATCAATGCAGTTAACAAATATTGCTAACAAAAATAGAGCTAAAGATTCCTTTACTGATATCCTTACAACAGGTTTATCCTTCTTATTAGGATCATTTTAAAAGCGATTTCTAATTTTTGTTTTCGTATTATAAAGCATTATTTTAATTGTTTCTGAGCAATATGAATGTTACTAGGATCAATTTTCATAAATATTCTTATAATTTCAAGCTGTAATGTGTGTATTTTTTGCAATATTAGACATTGCACATGCGAAATTTTATGTGTAATTATTATATTTACTATGCTGTAAGACAGGTGGGGCCAACCCAAATGATCTTGCTGTCCACTTTAGAAAATGCATCATAACACATTGAGTTGCATATAAAATTATGTATCCCCATATTAGACTTAGACCCACTATAGACATTTTTTGGAGTGAAACATCGAAACATAAGGAGTTATTATTTTTTGTGTTAACTATTGTTCTTACATGATATAATAATAATGATACTAAACGAACATTGTAAAGAAATATATAACACTAAAAATGAAATCATTAAAAAATATTTATTTTACTACCACGATAATTGTTTCTCCACTATTTCACTTAGCTTTTGCAAATTCATGCGCACGCATCGTAGAATATAATTTAATTATTCTGCGAACTCATAACTGTAAACTCATAACAAAAACATACAATATCTGTCCTATATTCGCAAGAATATTATTTTAAAATGAAATTTAATTTTTGCTCATCATTTCGACAGTTAATTTTTGAATATAAGGAGGCACACATAATGTATCTTTTTAATACATTGGTTTTCAACTACTTTGGCCATTATAAACTAAATATATTATTTAAAAGTGTAATAAACCTCATGAGACACAAATATATTCAAGGCGTGCCGCGGGCCGCCACCTGCATTAAAATACATAGATACATAGCTTGTAGATACATAGATAAAAAATAAATCAATATTTTTACCATAATTTATCAATTTTTATATTTATTTATTTTTTATTGTGGTTGAAAATTGCAGTTTTTCTAGAGGGTGGATGGAGTTCTATGTATTTATTTTTCTCTAGAATAGGGGCGTAGTGTAAATAAGTTTAGGAACCATTGAAGTAAATAAAGAAGTTGCACCAATATTTTCTAACAGAAAAAGTGCTAACATTGCCTATTTTCAAATTTGAGTTCAATATATCTTATTTTAAATTTTATACATGTACAAAAAATATGAATTTTTTTCAGAACAACATTCTTTCATAAATTTGTAAGTGAAGAAAAAAAGGAAGAACAACTAGGAGGGTTGCCAAACATCTTCGAAAAACAAGCAAATCTTTCATCAAACAGAAAGGGCTCAACCTATAGGTGAATAGTGCATAATCAAATATATATTCATTTATTTAATCAAATATATTCATATAATTACTACTCACTTTGCATTCATAGCTTTCTTATCTTTTGTGTGACAGTATCCTTCATTTAATTTAAATATTCTACCTATTGATCACAGTTGGTTTTCTGCTTGTAACATATTAACTTTTCTCTGATGATTTCTTAAAACTAAAGTTTTTTTTTTTTAAATTATCATTTTAATTACTCTGTTTTCTAAAACCCTTTTACAATCAACTTGCAAAAAATTTCACTCTAAAACACTATGGAGATATTTTTATTTTTTAAACATTATTTTTTTCGTAATTTTTAACATTATATGTATATTTGGGATGGGTAACTTAAGTAACCAATAAAAGGATGGGGAGTAGCCAAGAATGTAAGTAACCAATTATGGGTAACCAATAAAATATATGTACTAACATGAAATTTATACGTATCGAAACGTTTACATTTATCTTTTAAAAGACCATTTATTAAAGAAATCTTAATGTTTTGTGAATAAATTTTTTACTACAGAAAATAAACCTAAGAATTAATATATTGGGGCCTGATGTGCGAGTGACTATCTCTAGCACTTAGGGATATAGGTTTCTGGTTCGAGTCCCGGCGGTGCCATGGATGTTTGTAGTGGTTCGGAATGCACTTTAAGCCGTAGCTTCCAGACTAATTTGAATTTAGAGCATTGGAGGGGGGGGGGTAGTGTTACTTTGCGTCCGTAGCATATCTTTAAGCTACACTTGCCCAATGGGTAGTGCTAAATGAGTAACAACGTTTTACGGTATAGCTGCATCGGGCTGCTCACAGGGAAATGGTCAACACGACTCAGTCCTCGAAGAAGGAAAAAAAAAAAAGAAAAGATTTAATACATTTTGAACTACTTGAATATGAATATTTGAATATTAATTGTTTCGTTATCCGTGGTTGAATTTTATATTAGTCTCTTTTTTGATCTGAGACTTCTCAGATGAAAAGATGTCAATTTCATGAAAATGTGGTGTTTCTTCTCTCTTCTTAACAAAACGATCATCATAGACGGATAAATGAAAAATATTTTATTACGAAACACACATACAAAAGAAATTGCACGATTAACAAATAACACCCCATTAAAAAACACATCGTTGCCGATATTGTAAGCCAGCAATGTTTTCATCCAATGGAATACTTTCAAACCAAGGAAACTGGATAATTTCGTTCTGTTCTTGCCATTTTCATATTGTCACGGAAGCGGTAATAGTTGCAATCTAACAAAATAGAGTAATTGCAATCAAACTTTGGTTATTTAACCACAAGAATATCACATTATATTATGCAGATGATGACCGAGTGGTTAGCGCTCTGGCTCCCGATACCGCAGCTTTCGAGTTCGAAACTCGGCGTATGCATGTTTCTAGTGGTCGGAATCCACTTTAAACAGTAGGTTCCGATATAACAGGGGTAACCCGGTCTAATATGGATAGCCGAGTGGCTAGCGCTTTGATGCTTGGTAACATAGTTTTCGGATTCGAATTCTGGCGGTGCCATGGATTTTTGTAGTGGTTCGGAATCCCTTTAAACCGTATTTCCCAGTCTCATATGACCATAGATCGTCACAAAGACCCAATCAGAGTTCTCGCCCACGTCATTGATGTGTTGTAGTGGTCTAATATGATCGTAGAGCGTTGTGGGGTTAGTGTAGTGGTTACTCGCGTCCGTAGCATATTTTCAAACTACACTTGCCTTCTGGGTAGTGCTAAATGAGTAATAGCCGTGCAACCCATGCTTATGGCATAAAGATTAACTGTCGCTTTATTGCTAGCTTCATTAGAACAACAGTATATTTTGCGTCTTCAGATGGTAGCATTGCCAAATTAAAAGTCAATTATGTCAAAAGTGCAAATAATTTTAGATATCCTCTCATATAAAAATAATTAATCATTATATCTTGCATTGCACATCATATATTATAATGTATATTTTTTAATCATTTGTAATATAACATACTATCTGATAAAGAAAAACATTTCTGTCTGATATTACTTCTTCACTCAAATTTACTTTTCTAGATGAAGAACAACTTCAAAGAGTGAAACCGGCTTTAAACATATCAGTTAAGAATATACAGTTGACTTTTACAGAAACTGTTTTAATTATGAGATTTTACTTACTTAATTTTCTCCTTTTTTTTTTTTTAGAGCAACCACTAGGTCCCGTCAATCTAACTGCCCAGACACTGGATAATAGTTGCGTGTACATGAAATGGCTTCAGCCCAAAAATGCTCAGAAATCTCAGGTGCGAGGATATCTTGTAGAAACTTGAGCTTAAATCGGAGCAAAGATGGCTAGAGCTTAAAAGGACTACGAACACAAAACCTGCTGCCAAACTGTGTAATCTAAGTAGCCAATACAATGTGTTGCGAGTTAGAGCTTACAATGATTTTGGAATCGGTAAACCAAGTAGAGAGATAGATTTAAATAGACGTAAGATTTTTTTTTATTCTATTTATAATCGCATTTTCTTTCCATTTTTAAATTTGAGTTATTTAATATAATGATTCGTGACTTAGATAATTATGTTTAGCAAGCTTGATAAACTGAAAAAAAAGGCCTAATGAAAATTCAATCCTCCCCCCCTTCCAGTCCCAAAAAAAAATTATAAATTATTTGTTTTAAATAATGAATAGAAATAAAAATTCTTGGAGTTTTTTTTTTTTTTATTTTTTTTTTGCCTTTTTTTTGAAAAATAATAAAAACAATACTAATAATTGAAAAATATATAAAAATTCTAATTATTTAAAGCAATGTTATTTTTTAAAAAGATAATTAGAGGAATATTTTGATTATTTAATGCAATGTTATCTTTTAAAGATCATTAGAGGAATATTTTGATTATTTAATGCAATGTCATCTTTTGTTCACAAGTGCTAACCTCGTATATTCTGATAAATTAATATGATGCCAAATTTTTATGTCAGAGAAAAAAAAAGGGAAAAACTAATCGGATATAAGTTACCCATAAAATTTGGAATTTTAAATTTAACAACCATTTAAACAAACAAACAAAGAAAAAGTATCAAGAAATCATATGCAGGCAATAAATTATGTTCATTAGTTATCGTTCAAAATTTTTAAAAAATCAGATTAAATAAAAAAAAATATAAATCTATAGAATTCAAAAAATTTTATAAAAGAGCTCGTAAAATTAATTTTAAAATATAACAAATTATAATATACCAAACTGTTTTATAAAAATCACGTGAAGGAAATTTTTAAAAAAATTTGGAATTCCAGCAATTTTTCTTAAAAAAAAAAAGCACACGAAAGAAATTTAATAAAAAGTCACGTGAAAGTATTTTAAATAAACCAATAAGAATAGCTTGTGAAAGTAATTCAAATAAACCAATAAGAATAGCTTGTGAAAAAGTAATTATTTTTAAAAAATAAATAAACCAATAAGAAACGCTGAAAATGGTCGAGACATCATGAATTCCCAAATAATACCCATATATCTTGTTGGTTAAAAATGTGAAATCAAAAAAATAATAATAATCAATTGGTTATAAATACATTGAATAACCTTTTTTCCACTAGTGACTCTCGTATAACTTCGATATTAGGCATTTAAGACTTTGCGCTAAAATCTTATTACTAGGACTAATTTCCACTAATCAAAATGATGAGAGAAAAAGGACTGCTGGTAAAAAATTGATTTATAACATTTCCAACGTGCAACTTTTATCTTGCATCACTAAGAAGCACTACTGGTGCAGTTTAGAGATGACTTGCAATCTTGAAATACTCCTTGAAATGAGATGACGTCATAAATTTTTGTAGCTTACTTCGCTTGCTTACTGAAGGAAAAGATATATAATAAGTTTTTCTGACCAAAATATTCTCTCTATGGAAATTTATTTTGTATGACCGAATAATCAGAACAATTATTGTCATATATTACTTCAGTTAATATTTTCTCTGTTTTAACAGATAAGGCAGCATTTGAGAAATAAACGACACAAATAATCTATTAATTCAAAAGAAATTATAACGTATTAATAACGTAAATCTTTCGATCCAGTGAATCGCATTTACTTTAGTGTTTCGAGGGGAATAATAATGTGGTACTATATATCCATACAAGTCGTCGTCGTATATGATAGTCATAATATAATTACAGTGTAGTAATCAGGGCCGGATTTTCCTATAGGCTAACCAGGGCTTCAGCCTAGGGCTCAAGATCAAAAAGGGCCTACATTCAAATTGTTAGCAAAATTGGAATTACACTATTCTAAAAACAATAAACACTAAAGCATTGAATCGAAAATAAGGAGAAATTCTGCACGTATGACTAATAAAACTTATTCATAATTATTCATACTTCGAATTATTATGAAATAAATTTATCTGAATTGAATTTGCTTTAATCTTCAATGTATCGAATACATTTAATTTAAATTTCATAGAAAATATAATTTTTATTGCATATTTTATTTTCGTAGTTATGTTTGTGTGTTATGTTTGATTAGTTATTGTTACAAGCACTATATAGAGTGCTGAGAATAAATGACCAAATAAGTGTTCTTGACTTCTTTTATTTATTTATTATCCGTGCCACAGTTTTTATAAAGATTAGTACCCATCACAACATGATTCATTTAACATATTGATATATACACAGTAATAATGTATTTTATTATCTCTCATGTAATTTACAAACTTAACAAGTAATATAAAAAAATTTAAAGTCAATTCTTACTTTTTTTCACTCTATTGCAGAAAGTTCTTTATAAATAATTTTCATTCATTTTTTAAGTTTTATCTGGCGCCATCTATTGATGGATATATGCAACTTAAACCTAAAAAAAAAAAATGAACTAATTAAATTTAATGAATGAATTAATATTTGAAAAAAAAAACTGCATTAACATCCAGTGTCATCCACTACAAGTTCAAAAAATGTATTTGAACTTGGTGGATGAATAAAAAAGTATTTTATGAACGATTGAAAATTTGAACAAGATATATATATAGGGAGAGTGTGAGCTAATAGAAGGAATTGAATAAAATCTTTAAATCCAGGGACTTGCCTTAATTTAGTGTTTTGAGAGTTATACGGGGAATCCCGTTGTATGGATATGATAGTCGTAATATATGACTTGCGTTGGAAAGCGTTGGAGCAATTTTTGCCCCCAACGCTTTCCTTACACCTAAGCACATTCTAGAGTGCCGAGTACTCGCTCCCCGTGTTTTTGCAATTGGATAGGGTGCCAATCGAGGGCCAACATAAGAGAATTCCTGTATAGTGAAATTGCGCCGTTGCTGGCGGCCGCTATCGTGAAGGCTTTTGACTTGTTCTAATTTTAATAATAATATTTAAAATCCATGGACACGATAACAACAACAATACATAAGATGTATAATAAAATCTTTAAATCCAGGAAATTGCCTTAATTTAATGTTTTGAGAAATAAACGGAAAATCTCGTTGTATGGATATGATACTCGTTATGTAATTACAAAGCCGTAATATTCTCATTCTATTCCTCTAGTAATGGAGCTTATGATATTGTAGTTAATTTATTCATTTTGCAGCCTACGACCAACAGCAAATGGTACGTCCCCCAAATTGTACCATGGAACCATGGAAAATGAGACCTACTTGACGCCTCTTAGCAACATGTCAGCCAGTCCATTGATCCACCGTAGCGGGAGAGGTTAAAAGTTCATTGATTGTTTTTTTTATAAATAATTTATAATAATGTTTATATCTTTTATAATTTGTATTAATAGTATGGCTCGATTATTTAAAACCCCTCAGGAAAAATATCAATAAAGAACTGCATATTTAAGATGAATAAATCATTAGCAGTATACTTTATCATATTTTTTGCGCAATGTAGTTATTTTATTTCTCTCTTTTACTTTTTATTTAGTTGTTTAATCTAAATGAAAAGTACAAGAGAGAAATAATCTTTGTTTAATGTTTGTTTTTCGCTATTTACACACATTTTTTGTTATAGTAATCATATACAAGGTTTGTTAAATTTAAAAACGATAATTTCTTTAAAAACAATTAATAATAATGTAAGAAATTTTTTTTTAATATGTATTTCTTTGATTACATATTTTTTTTTAATTTTCAAACATCCTTAGTTAATAATATTGTTTATATTTTAAATTAAATTAAAAAAATTCAACTAAGTTAAAATAATACTAATACAGTAATATTACCACAAAAAATGATTCATTGTTCTCAATCAAATATTGTTAAATTAAATATGGAAAGAGTTGTTAATAGAGATCAAGATTAGAAAAAGTAAGTAAATATTTAAAATTTTAAGCACTAAAATTTAGTTCCTATTGAGGAAATTTTTTAATTTAGAAATCCCTTGCAGCAGAAATAAATTTCATAAATTTTCTTTATTTTTCTCAAAAATAATTTTCTTGTATATTAGATAAACTTTTAATCTGTTTAAAAATTATAGAGTCCTAAAGAAATTTTTATATACCATTTATTTGAACAGTCTTTTAGGCTAAGCTTTACAATTTATTAATGTTAACTTGCTTTACACTCATGTGCATTTTTTATGACTTACAAAAAAAAAAGTGTACATAAGTTGTCTCTTATTTTCGTGTCTTACTGCATATTTTTTCTAAATTGGAAATGTTAAAAAACTATTTCCTGTTTTAAACTAAAACATACAACTGTAGATTTAAATATTCAATTTAAACTTCAAATATTTTCCTCCAATAACGTTTAAGTTTTCATAAAATGACTCTTAACTGTAAATTTCTTTTTTTTTTTTTTTCAAACATTCATTTCATTCATAAAGGTGTAAAGAATAGGTTTTATTCTTTTTTAAAAAGCATATTTTTATTTAACATCGTATAATAAAAAAAAAATAAAGAAAAATAATTAAGTAAAGAAAAAGTTTTATTAAAAAAAAATTTGATTATATTTAGATACATGTATGTAATTAATCGAATATATAAAATTAATTATAATTGGTATAAACAAGTCTTATTTTTTCCATTTTTAAGACGACAGCATTAAGGTAAATTACAAATGCTTCAATAAATGCAAAATATTCCATCATTACGTAAGCTTCCGTACTATTTCAATTTTTATTCATATATAATAAATTGATAAATAACTGACTAATAGCAGAATTTTAAATAATTTAAATTATGCACTGTAATTAAAACATCAATATTATTTCAATGTGAACTTTTTAGTAGAATTAAAAGTTTTAATTTGGTTAATTTTTAAAAAATTAAAAACTTGGATATGTAGAATATATAAAAATCAATAGATTTATAAAATTAAAAGGCTATTTTATAAATAGTTCATTCTATAATTGTTTATTGTTTATGAACATTTTTTTTGTTAATGTAATCGATATTTTGGATTTAACATTAATTTCATGATATTTTTGTGATTAAAGAGAAAAAGCTTGGTGTAAGTTCCAGGTGTATTGGAGATAGAGTCTGGTATAAAGAAAATTTTTATATTTAATGCATTATAAATAAAAGTATTGAAAGACATGCAGACAAATTAAACATATTCTTATATTTTTGTAATATAAAAGAAATAAATGTATAGAGAATGTTCAGACTAGATTAAGTAAATAAAAGGGTCATATTTAATGAAATATGAACTATCAATAATTATTAATGATATTTTATGTTATTTTTGTAATAAAAGGAGAAAGGTTGGTGTAAGGTCCAGGATTAGGGAGGTGGAGCCTGGGGAATAAAAAAAAAATTTGGCTATATATATATATATATATATATATAATATATATATAAAAAGTAATATAAATATAAATTATCAATAAAGCAACAGAATTCACATACCCGTTGACCATAATTTCACGGTATTTTTGTAGCAAAAGAGAATAAAGTGGAGAAAGTCCTTCTGTAAGATAGATGTATCCTGGAATAAAAAAAAATACAAATTAGAAAGCATAAATCAATATAAATTATTAATCATATTTCCATAATAATGTAGTAGTAAAAGGTAGAAAAGTGGAGTGCGGTGTAGAGGTGGTGGCGCCTGGAATAAAAACATAAAATTAAGCGCTTTAAAATTATATAAATCATCAGTAAAGAATAAATTTTGTCTGCTGCAGAAGACTTGGTGATATGATACGTACCCCAAAGAGTGCATCATATTCGCTGAATGCTTTGTTTTATGTATAAACAGCCCACTTTTTAATTTTAGTTGAAGCACTCATTAAATGTTTTCACTTTCAAATAGAAATCTGTAACTAAAGGAAATATTCTTTCACATGTTTGTAGCATTAAACTAATTGAACTTTTGTGTCCAGTAATAATAACTTCGAAGATGCTTCTACAGTAGAACTGGATCTTGAACTGACAAAAGGAAATTTGACGTGGAGAGGGTAAATAAAACCAAAAAGTTGCTTGAAGATTTGCGGACAGAGATTAAAATTTCAAGATAGGTCAATTTTACATTGAAAATATTATCTTGAACATTTCACACATTTTCTGATGCAAGCAATTCTGGTGGAGTAATAAAAGTTATTCAACTTAAATAAAGTTATAATAAAGCAACTAGAGTAATATAATTCAATCAAACGTGGCACTTCTAATTATGGAAAAAGTAAAATTAAAAATTAAAAGATATAAAAATTTCTAATTACAACATTGTAGAACATATAAGTATGAGATGTTGTTCAATGGCCATCTTGTTCTGCTGAATCTACAGTTGTCACAGATCTGCAGATGCCTGAAATAGTGTATACCTTCCATGGTTATGAAAGGGCATACAGCTATATAATTTTATGAATAAAATTAGTCACCATAACTATTAGCAAACTATTTTATCATATTCCACGTTTTACTAATTATCAATGTGAGCCTGATCACATTTTTTATGGTTGTGTTTTTGTTTAGCATCATCAAAATCTATTAATTTACATAGTAATAAAATAAAATGTGTGAGCTTTCATTTTTTTTTTTTCTTTAACTGTAGACACAAAATGACAAATATCAATTCGGACAGTGTATGAAAAATAGATAATTTATATGATTCTGATGTACCAAATATCGTTTTACACAAATTCATTGATTTAATACAAATGATTAATTGAAACTTTACTTTATATTTCATTCTTTTTTTAATTTTCTCTGCTATTGATTGCATTAGATAAAAGGCATATTCACTTTATTATGCGGTTGCCTCACTTGTATAGTTGTAGTTCTCTCCATTTAAGAGTTAATTCAACTCGTAGACCTTTCTGTACACTTTACCGTGTACACCATTCACTATTGAACTCAGAATTTCTTGATTCTTTCATCTATTTTAACTGAAGAAATTACAATTGGATGTGAACTTAATTATTGTATGATATAGTTATAAGTACTAGAAATAAAATGAAGATCTTCATTCTATATGCTTGTGTGTAATTAGTTATATTGACATTGATTTCCATAATACTATTTATTATTTTTTTTATCTGTAGCGGCAGAGTTTCCAGACATTGATCGTACGGACATTGATCGTAATTTATTTTTTTGTGTACTCTATTTTTATATACAGGGTAATTACACAGTCCAGTCACATTAATGTGACCACCACCTACTTTCGACGTCAACGTGAAATAACCAATCCCAAAAGGCAGGTGGCTGCACATTGTACATGTGGCATTGTATATAAAGGATGTCCTAGGGCATCGGAAAAGCATTTGATCGAATTGTAATCGGTCTTCTCTGCCAAAGATCGTTATTCTGGCTTTTGACAGGTGGTCACATAATTGTGACAGGACTGTGTATAATTAAAGTCCCACTTTTAAAATTCTGTGAAAAAGAACCACTCTTCACAATAAGTTCAAATTTGAGCTAAAGTTCAAAAAAAAAGTTCCACCGATTTTCTCATCAATTTGGTATGACATTGCCATGGTGTACGGGCTTTCCACTAACAGTGTCACAACTATTGAATGACTTGGAAGTTATTTTTTCCGCCAAGAAACCGAAACAATCAAGCACATTGATCACTACAGTTGGTTTAACGTGCAACTCATGCCAAATATGTTGTCATTTCGATTCAAACTATCACTGGCAGCCGAATTCTTTCTTTATGCCACTTATAGCGTCATCTATTAATACCCTTTGGAATATTTTTGATACTGTACCATTTCCCCCTTCTTTAAGTATCTTCAGTTCAAATTTAAACTCATTGTGATGAGTGGTTCTTTTTTTTTTCACAGCATTTTAAAGTGGGACTTTAATCATAATCACCCTGTACATATTTGATACAATTTTTAAAGAAATATTAAAATCTTATACATTTTCTTTTCTTTTTTACTAGAAGAGAATGAAAATTATTTTTGCACTTTTACAAATATTTTTAAACAGATAAGATATTTCAGAAACTCTAATATGCATTAAAATTATGTTTGACTGAAAGCTATTTTAATTTTTCAAAACTTTTATTTCCTTCTTTTGAACCAACAACAAATGAAACAAACTGTTATTATAGAAATATAGAAAAAGTATCAGGGAATAAATAAAAAAAAAAATTATTTGAGTTTACATATACTTTTGGATTAGTATTGAATTCAGCTAATCTTGCTGTATTTAGTCAAAAAGTGATACAGGGAATATAGAAGATTAATACCTCATGTTACAAAAGATATAAAATCATTGAAATAGCTTTTATTATACAAACGCTACTGTAGTTCCATAAATTAAATTAAAATAAACTCTGATAAGGTTTTGATTTTTAAAATTGCTTTCTGAAATTTTTATATCTTAAAAATGGCTAGCGCACTAGCGCTTGGTACCATAGGCTATGGCTTCGAGTTTGTGGTGCCATGGATGTTTGTGGTGGTTCGGAATCCACTTTAAAACGTAGGTCTCGGTCTAACATGATCGTAGAGCGTTGCAGAGGTATTGTTACTCCGCATACGTAGCTTATCTTCAAGCTACATGCATCTCATGGGTAGTGCTAAATGAGTAACCTCGGTGCAGCGCTTGCCTTAAGGCATCCAAGATAATTGTGTAAGTGTTTGCCTTCTGCATTAGAACAAAACAAATATATCTTGAAAATAAGGAATACTCGTCATAATTCGTACGTGAAATAATACGAAAATAATAGAAATAAGCATTTTTTTTTATCTCTTTAATTTGAAAACATTTCAAATGCAGCAATAATTTTTTCCTGCAGGCTTATGATAAAAGTAAATAAAAAAAATTATTGATGGGTTTTTTTTTTAAATTTCCTTTGATTATTATATCATTAAAATATCATTATATACTTTAAATGTAAACAATGCATTTTTATTTAGTAGAATACCTACACATAATTTAGTATTTTATAAAATATGTTGTTAAATAAATTCAATAATTTGTATTTCACTTAAAACAGGAAATATGGATGTCGAAATTTATGATGGTACCAACGTCACTGATTTTGAATCTTCTGTTGAATTTAGTAAGTGATGTTATTACTTTCTTACTAACAATCTAAATTCATCCAAAGTAAGTGAAAAAACTCATTTTGACGCCGATTTAATTTTAGCGAGACCTTATATCTATATCCATCTCTCTCTCTCTCTCTCTCTATATATATATATATATATACATATAGAGAGAAAGAGAGAGTTATTTAAGAGAGTGGAAGAGACAGATATTTTAAAATATATATATTAATGAATACAGTGAATTATTTAAGAAAAACGTAGTGATTCCATATAGAGAAACTATAGATGCGCATCGTGTAATCCAAGATCTGAACTATACAACAAAATCATGAATTGATTTTTAAATTACTTATGAAGCTTGGCTCCATTTCAAATATGACTGGATTGCATATAGCAGTTCCCAAACTTATCCAAGTAAATTGCTATTTTTAATTATTTTAAAAGTAAATTGTTAATTTAAAAAGTAATTATTATTAAAGTTAAGTTAATTAAAGCTAATTAAAGTTACTGTTAGTAAATTTCTAATTTAATAATATCTTTTCTATTTTTAAGTAAATTAGAATTTTTCAATGCATTTTAGTATTATATCTCTATCTGTGATGTATTATTATATACATACTAGTAAGCCCATGCAAAGGTTTCGCACTTCTCCTTTTAAAACGTTAGATTAATAGATAATAAGCGTCAACAACATAATATTAATAAATTATTTAGAAAAACATTGCATGAAATTATCTTAGAGACGTAGGATTCATATTGTTGACTTGATTTTCATCGCCATTCATCCACTTTTATTCTCTGATCTTCCCTCTTTTTTAGACAAATTGTTTATTGAACACAATGATAAAGGAAAGACTGCAACAATTGGGGAATAAACTAGTTTTTGGATGAGTAGGCTTGACACTATTTTCTTTTTAGAAATCAAGGGATGCCACGCCATGTAATTTGTAAGCCCCGAGATTTATAATAGTGATTTCTATTGATCTCGTGTATTAAAACCCAGATAAAGGAACGCACATGTACTATAGATCAGCTTTACACTGCTAGATGGGTACCCAAGTATCTCCCTCCCTTGTATACGTGTATATCAATCTCAGATTCTTTTTCATAAAGAAGAATTATGTTGTTGTTCTCAATCACGATTGTGTGAAAACAGGTCATAAATGAGTAAAAAAAATACCATGATTACTATTCCTGATGACACTTTGTATTCATATGTAATGACAAATCATATCGTGAAATATTATGATAAACGATCGACAAGTTCAATATCTATCATATGAACAAACTTGATGACAGCAACTATTATGATGATGCTCTGGCAATCCATAAAAATCAGACTTGCTTAGATCACGCGATTTTATTCATAAAAACATGCTTATTAATATTATCGAAGCACATAACACCCGTGCATCTTATACCCCTATTCTGAAATAGATCATATAGCAGTTACCTGTGAACTCACATTTAAGAATCCTAGTACAGGGATTTCAACTCTCGTTTGTTAAATGCATGGATAGAAGTATCTATGAGCCCTTATTTTGAGTGACTAACAAACACCCATATAAAAATATTAAGAAATCGTGATGCACGGCATTGCAGGTTTTAATCGCAGGTTGTTCGTTTTACAATTTTCACAAATTTATTGTAAAAGGGAATGAAAATACAGATAAGTGAGATTTATTACAAAATAATACTCGCACATCAAGATGGTACTCGATTTTTCTCATGTTTTTATGGAATATTCGAATCAATAGTAGCAATGTCATCAGTGATCCTCTGCTTTTGATGAATCATGTGTCTTATCTTTCGCCAATATACGATATCTGTAACATAACCCTTGATACCTCCTACACCAAATACCACTTTATTTGACTTCATTCTATAGGGTTACGTTAAAGATATCATGTATCGAAAGAATTTACAAAAGAAATTATTTTCAAAAATTACGAAAGGTTTTTTGTAGATTTGTATTTTTGTAGGTATTGTTCAGTTACCTTTAACCTATGCCCAAGCAAAAGTAACGAAAACCTTATTTATTAATAGCAATATTAATTAAATTCTTCGTCGTCCTTTCGGGAATTTGAACAAAAGAAGAAACAGCTGTTTGACTAAATGATAAATTTTTGCGATATTACCAACCCACTTTAGCAACCAGTCATTTATCTTTCGCTCAAATCAATGGTGGACAGTGGGGTGGCCATTAAAAATCAGGTCTTTGTCCATGCGTCATTTGAACTATTTATCACCCTTTGGAACCAAACCTAGTACCTGGTGAAGAGGCCAACTACGGGAATTATTCTATGGGAACTGTAACGTCTCGGCCTATATTAGACCTATAACGGCTTCAAGAAGAGGGCCACTTTCAAGTTCATGGAAACACTATGGGTTAATATACAAATAAATTAAAAATTAAAATAAAATTTGATCACATGTGCACGATTAAATCACAAATACAGTTCACTCCAAGTTCTGGGTTTTTCAGAGTTCTTGAGTCTACGTCGAATCTAACTACCTGGTCTGCGACAGACCTTAATATCACACGACGTGACGCACGAAACAACAAGGGGTTCACTTTGTAAACAGGCAGAATGTCCGGCCTGTTCAATCACTTTCGAAAAATAAAAAATAAACACTTCTTGGCCACTCGTCGCAAAACTCTCTTTCTTCACCAAAAATAAAATTATTTTTAAGACAATCCCTCAAGAGGGGGTCAACTTCCTTAACTTCTCTTTGGAGTAGATATTTCTCAGTTCATGGTCTATCACTAATCACAATGCAACAACTCATGGTATAGTTGAAATTAAATCTGTAATTATTTCGACCTATGAAGGTCGCACAGACGTTGACTAATTTCCTGAGTCTCATTATATATGATATCGAATATCTGCTATCAGGACAGGTTGTTCTCATTAGTACAAAACACTAATGCATCTAATATAACTATCCACAATAAAGATCGTCTGCTGACAATTTCGAGTGATGGGTTTATTATATATTTATCAAATAACGTACATTCTTCTCTCACGGGAATGAAATGTCAAAACTCTTCCAGTGAAAAAAAAATTCTACGGAACTGTAAATTGCAACAAACTCTTCTAAGCCGAAAAAGATCTTGGATATTAAATCTGCGTCACGCTCTTTAGCCGGTTTTTTTACCGTTTTGCTTACACAAAAATCTACATTAGAGTCCAGTGGCCTGAATACCACAGTGGCGCTCGTTACCACAGGTTTCGGGTTCGAATCCCGGCGGTGCCATGGATGTTTGTAGTGGTTCCGAATCCACTTTAAACCGTAGCTCCCGGTCCTAATTGGATCGTAGAGCGTTGCGGGGGCATTGTTACTCCGCGTCCGTGGCTTATCGTCAAGTTACACGTGCCCCCTGGGTAATGCAAAGTGAGTAACGTCTGTGCAGCGCTTGCCTTACGGCATCCTAGACCAAGCTATCTAAGTGTTTGCCAGCTGCATTAGAACAAAAAAAAACGTTAGAATCCATACAAATCCCTACTACTTATCGGATAATAGCTTTTCAGCTGTTAAGATTGGCACTGTCCAAGGGACCGTGCGAATGTGAAATTGTTTGGCAGAACAGGCTTCCCATTGGCTGGGATTCTACGTTTTGAGCCTTCAATATCAAGAGGGAATTCAGCTTAACTGTGACCATAATAAAAGATCCCATTTATTATTTTGCACTCTATTTTATTAGTAAAATGTATTTTTTTTTCAGGTAACACCACACCACAACAAGCAACACCACAAATAGAAGAACCAAGCAGAGAAGTAAAATATGAAGATCATACTAACAAAACAGCGTACAGATCTCGTTTTGATCCCGAAGGTGAGTTTTATCAATTCGTATAATGCGGTATTTTCTAATTTAATATTATTTACTAGTGTACAGAAGTAAGAAGCTATTATTTATTCGTAAAAATAAATATTCGACTGAAAGAACAATATAAAAAGAAATCTTCTCTATCCTTTCATAACGGTACAATATGTGTTGCTCTTAATGATCTGAAAGTAATAGATTGCTTTTATAAATTGTACATGCAATCTAAAGCTGTAGTTGGAACTTCAGAAATAGTAACTATAAATTTTTATATAAATTTAAAACAGGTATTGAATACTTATCAGGATTAAAATCTTGCTTATTTAGATTTTTAAATTAATAAATAAAACACTTATTTACTCATTTTACTTTTTATTTTTGAAATTTCTGGTTGATATTATATTGAATTTTTCAAGCTTTGAAATACAAAGCTTGAAAATACAAAGATTTTTATATAGAAAATACAGAACTATACAAAGATTGTTAATTTTTTAACAAAAACCTTTTTTAAATATAAATCATAACCAGGAAGCCAAACAGTCAGTAAGTTATACTGCTAATTTTAAATAAATCAGAAAATATTAATTATTTGTTGTATATATTTGTGTGTATCCTTTTTCTTATTGCATAAGAGCATGTTCCGCGTTTTGTTTGTCATCAAAGTCGGGTTGTTTCAAACATTGCAGAACATTGGTCTCTTCCAGAGATAAATCTATGCAGCTAATATTAACTCATTCCACGGACACAAAGCTTTATTTTTTAAAAATGTTTTCTTGGCATCCATTGGAAAATATTGTTGTTAGCTGTCCAAAAATCCTTTCGTATTTAAGTTTATAAGTATTACATTTCAATTGAAATAAATTAATAGTTTAAAAACACTAAAAAACACGCTTTTAGAGTTAATCAAACTAAAAAGTAAAAAAATAATTGTTAACATAAGAATAAAATGACTGACGAGAAAATGAATGTCACTGTTCTAAAAGCGTGGGGTGCTTTGTGTGACATTTTAAAACTAACTCTGCATTTCGGAATGAAATTAGGGAAAAATTATAACGATTGATATCGAGCACCCCACGCTTTTAGAACAGTGACATTCATTTTCTCGTCAGTAATTTTTTCTTAGGTTAACAATTATTTTTTACTTTTTAGTTTGATTAACTCTAAAAGCGGGTTTTTTTAAACTATTAAATAATTTTTAACTTTTTAGTTTGATTAACTCTAAAAGCGTGTTTTTAGTTTTTTTAAACTATTCATTTAATTTTTTACTTTTTAGTTTGATTAACTCTAGAGGCGTGATTTTTTAGTTTTTTAAACTATTAATTAATTTCTTACTTTTAGTTTCATTAACTCTAAAAGCATGATTTTTTAGTGTTTTTAAATTAATTTCTTATAGTTTGATTAACTCTAAAGCATTTAAATATAATATTTAAATGAGGTGTAATTGTAATTGTGAGTAAAACAAAGGCTAAATGCGACTATGTCGAGCCAGCCAGGATTCGAACAGGGAATCTCCTGATCCGTAGTCAGGCGCGTCATCCATTGTCCCACGTAGGTTTGAATGTCTTTACTGAATACTTTCATTCTACATGGGTTAAATTGCTCTTCATAAATTAAAATAAAATCTCTAATCCTGGCGATCTTAATCATGATGAGATAATAAACTTATCAAACTATTTTAGTGTCGTTGGTGTGACTTCATAAGTCTACAACGTTTAAATTAAATCTGATCGTTTAAAGTAGGGCAAAATCGAGCCCAAAGAGTCAGTTACAAACAAACAAACAAAAAACATTTAGGTGAAACTAATATAATAGGGTATTAAAAGAATCAACTGTTTTCTTTCTGAAAGATTCCTGTAAATGTTTCTTTGCAACTTAAATAGTGTATATGAGGAGAAACAGCTCTCCAGGGGAAAAAGTCAGTTACATACATACATACATACATACATACATACATACATACATACATACATACATACAGGTGAAGCTAATAAAAGCGTATTAAAAAAGCTAAATAAAAGACGTTAGATTTATCAATCACTTTACACTGCATTGTTTGCGACTTGTATAAAAGTCGTAATTTTGTGAGTAGCCATAAGAAAAGAGTAATACGTAAGTACTTTTAATACAGTTTTCTAATTAAAGGATGCACATTTCAATTTAGTTTCAGACTATGATTCCTCAGTAGATCGTGAATCAAGGTTAGGAATAGAAGGTGAAGAATATGATGACGGAGAAGTATACAGACCTCGCTTTGAACAACTAGGTGAGTTTTACTGCAATTACTGCAATATTCTTTAGATAGAGTTAAGCTAATCCTAATTTAATTTTAATTAATTTTTTATTAATTAATCTTGCTAATTGTAACTTGTAATCCTTTAAGAATGTTAATTCTTAAGATTCATAATTCTTATTCTTAAGATTCATCACAATATCGTAAATCAGGGTTAGGATTAGAATATGAAGAATGTGATGACAAAGAAGTATACTGACCTCGTCTTAAACAACTAGGGGGAGTTTTACTACAATTTAAATTGAACCAAATCACTTTTTCAGTAAATTAAAAATACCCCTTTAGTTTGAGTTAAACTAATTCTTAAAAGGTCATTGTAATATAGTTTTAATTAATTTTTATTAATTAATCTTATTAGTTCTAATTTTTAATTTTTTTAGAATACTAATACTTAAAACTCATTATTCTTATTCTTAAGATTCATCACAAGATCAGGAATCATATTTAAAACAATATGAAGAAGATGATGACAGAGAAATGTACAAACCTCATCTTAAGCAACAAGGTGAGTTTTACTGCAATTAAAATTGAACTCAAGCACTTTTTTTAGTAAATTGCAAATATCTCTTTAGATTGAGTTAATTGTAATTAATTTTTTATTAATTGATTTTGATAGTTCTAATTTTTTAATAATGCTAATTCTTAAAATTCATTATTCTTATACTTAAGATTCATCACAAAATTGTGAATCAGGGTTGTGAATATGAAGAATATGATGACAAAAATTATACAGACCTCGTTTTAAACAATTGTGTTTTATTACAATTTAAATTTAGTGACGGATTTAGGCTTAGGCCCTCGAGGAACGGGCCTAGGGTGCAAAATTTAGGGGCGCCAAAATTTTCGAGGCTGTAAAAATTTGAAAACTACTTAGAATCGTTAATTCGTTGTTGTTTTGGGTCGATTGTGAGCTCGCGCGGCACCCACTTTGAACAGAGCTTTCGCTTATCCAAATATTCATTCACGATATGTCCAACACGTCCTTTTGATATCTTTAGGGTCTCAGCTATCTCAATCAACTTCACTTTACGGTTATCAGAAATTATTTTGCGGACTTCTTTGATATTTTTGTCGGTAACAGCCTCTTTGGGTCGTCCACTGCGTGCATCGTCCTCGGTGCTCATTTCGCCTCGTTTAAATTTAACAAATCACTTCTCTACGGTTGATTTTCCTGGTTCAAAGTCCGAATAATGTTTATCAAGCCAAGCCTGGGCTTCAATAATATCTTTTTCCCCAAAAAGCAATGCTTTATTAACACACGAAATTCCTTTTCATCCATTTTTTCAAACTAACAAAAATTGCTTCACTAAAAATGCTATAACTCACATATTAATAGTGCAACAGCTGTCAAATTTATACACGTGTCTTTTGAAGGTTAAGGCTAACTAAAAATTTTATGGATTTAATACTAGTAGCACCATCTATGTGTCAGCCTATGAACGTTTCAGCCCACCTACTATTATTAGATAAGAAACGTTCCATGGCCGTCATTTCTGTGCAAATGAAATCTTTTCTTCTTCATTAATATTAGGATTATTAATTTTTCAAATATGCCCTGACCTCCAGATGACTCAATCATTTCATTTATTTAAAGTTTTGTTTTTATTTCAGAGTGTATTTTGTTATTTTGTTTAACAGTTTTGTATGCTACATAATACTGTTTTTAAATTAATTCTATTAGCTCACACTCTCCCTATATATATCTTGTTAAAATTTTCAATTGTTCATAAATACTTTTTATTCATCACTCAAGGTCAAATACATTTTTTTAACATGTAGTGGATGACACTGGATATTAATACAGTTTTTTTTTTTTTCAAATATTAATTAATTCATTCATTAAATTTAATTAATTAATTTTAGTTTTTTTCTTTAGATTTAAGTTGCATGTATCTATCAATAGATGGCGTCAGATAAACTTAAAAAAATGAATGAAAATTATTTATAAAGGACTTCCTGTAATATAGTGAGAAAAAAAAAAAAAAGAAGGAATTTACTTTTAAAAAAATTTTTTTTATATTACTTGTTTCTTGTCTTAATGCATCACAAAAAATTTGAAAACCAGAAAGTAATTCAATCAATAATTTTATGTTTTACAGTTACAGGGTATTCTGAAAAACGAAAATGATCGGAATAAATTCGACGCATTAGAAAAGATAATATCTATTTTAAGTGAAAAGCAAAAAGATCCTGAAAGGAAAGGTATGATAATCACTTCATATGCATTTTAATCATAAGAAAACTTTTATTTAAATTATAATTAAACTCATTACATCGATTATCTGTTTTATTATATTAGTTCCATTAAATAATTAGTTTCATTATACGAGTATTATTTTCATTATACCGATAATTTTAAATATTTTATTTCATTCGTATTTAAAAAAGTGTTTACTTTATTAATCAGTTTAAATTTAAATAAAATTTAATTTTGTATTTAAATTATATTTCTTATACGTAGAATAAAAACATTGTAAGGTATGCCACATTTTCAACAAGAGTTGAGAGTTAAAGGGAGATTAGAAGTGGTTGCTATTCCATTACTCACCCCATCGTGGACAAAAAATAAAAGGAAAGAAAACGTGTATATATATATATATATATATATATATATATATATATATATATATATATATATATATATATACATATATATATACATATATATATACATATATATATACATATATATATATATATATATATTATATACATATATATATACATATATATATATATATATATATTATATACATATATATATACATATATATATATATATATATATTATATACATATATATATATATATAATGTATATATATATATATATATGTATAATATATATATATATATACACGAATCACAGGTTTCGGGTTCGAGTTCCAGCGGTGCCATTGATGTTTGTAGTGGTTCGAATCCACTTTAAACCTTAGGTCCCGATCTTTTATGACTGTTCGGCGTATAGTTGACAACACTATCCCGTAAAAGAAAACAACTCTCGTCTCGAAGTCTAACAGTAGATAGAAGGCCTTGGCCCACACTGGGCTGTTGCGCCAATGATGATGAATAGATCTTATTTTGAAATTCAGAGCCTATAGAAAATCGTGTCCACTTAACATAAAATTTGTAAAAAGAAAAAATAATATAATGAAAGTTTATTTCGAGATCCCCAATATCGTGGTGAAGTTATAAGTAGAAAGGAAAAAAAGGAGGAAAAATTACCAAACATTTTAAGTGATAAAGAAGAATATAGTGATCGTGAAATAAGTTATTCAAATGTTAATTATTATATATTAAAAGTAAGATAAAAATAAAATTAGGCAACTCTTTTTTTTTTTTAAATATTTTTAATATAAGAAAAAAATTTTTTTGGTCATTTTAGTTTATTGTTATTTCCTTTCTTAAAACTATTTTGTTTCTTTTGTTATCAATATTAACTAGTGTTAACCATTTAAAATTAATTAAAATGATACTCAATGTTGATACGACAGTGGATATCCCTGATTGTTTTATTAGATAGAGGGCTATAATATATATATATATAAACATATATATACAGTAGAACCTCCTTAAGTCGAGCCTGATAAGTCGAAAACCTCCATAACTCGAAAAACATTTTTTGTTCCCTACCCTTCAAGCCCCAAAACCTCCATGACTCTAAATTTCAACCCTCTATATGTCGAAATAATTATTCAATCACCACAAGTCATTTTGAAGTAATATTTTCCTCCGTAACTTGAAAAAAAAAAAAAAAATTGGACCTCTGTAGCTCTGAATATTAGCAATGTTTGATTTTACAACCTTTACAACTCGATCATTTGAAATTATTTTGAATTATTTTGATTTTTTATTGTAGTACATAATATAATTTAAGTTGCAAATAAACATGTTTATTACCTCTTAACTTAAATTTTTTTATTTATTTTACCTCTAACTAACTCAAGATAAGTTCGAAATCCTCCATAAGTTAAACTTATAACTCGAATTATTTCGCCCCTCCCTTGAAATTCGACTTACAGAGATTCTACTGTATGTAATTATCATGGAAAGAAAAATTTTATTAGAGCTTTTTTGCTGGCTAATTTTTCTATGTTTCTCCTAAATTTTCTCTACATATATAATAGGTGAAAATTTATTTTGATTAAAATTATTACTTTCAAATATATTTAAAATCAATTCCTTTTATTGTACGCAAGGGAGACGCCAAATAATCGGAATTACAGAGTTTTCGACTTATGGAGGATTTCGACTTACGCGGATTTTGTAAGGAAATATTCGACTTGTAGAGGTCTAGATTCTTTCTAACTTATTCTGAGTTAGAGAGGTAAAATAAATAAAATTCAAGTTACAATAAACATGTTTATTTGCAATTTAAAAGTTATATTATGTACTACAATAAAAAATCAAAATAATTCCGAAACAACCTTGACATTAAAAATATTATGCATTAAAAAGTCAGTTATTATTATTATTTATATATATATTTTTTTATTTTTTTATTTTTTTTTGCTTTAGACAATTCGATAGTTCTCTATCTATAGCATTAACTAAGCTATGAAGAGCAGAAAATTCTTTTCCTTCCGAGTTGCTATTTCATAGAATTGGTTATTCTATTTACTGTATACTCATACATTGTTTTCTAAGAAACAATAACGTGCATTGTCGGCAAATCCTTAAAGTCGGTAACTTATTTTTCTTCGAGCTATAGAGATAATTAGTTTCAAATGATCGAGTTGTGAAGGTTGTAAAATCAAACATTGCTAATGTTCGAGATACAGAGGTCCAATTTTTTTTTTTTCGAGTTACGGAGGGAAAATATATACCAAAATGGTTTGTGGGGATCAACTCATTATTTCGACTTATAGAGGGTTGAAATTTCAAGTAATGGAGGTTTTGGGGCTTGAAGGAAGGAAACAAAAAAAAAATTTTCGAGTTGTGAGGTTTTCGACTTATCGAGGTTCGACTTAAAGAGGTTCTACTGTATTTCAAAATCTTTTACTTATAATAAACCTACGAAAATTAAAATTTATTTTTTTGCATTTATATTAGGTTTTCATACAGAATAAAGTTATATTTATTTGTCTCTTTTATTATCATCAATAGATCTTATTTAATAATTCTGACGCGATAGCAAATTATGCGTACTTAACATAAAATTTGTAAAAATAATTAAATAAAATGCAATTGTGTTTTTCAGCTCCACAATATTCTAGTGAAGTTATAAGCGAAGAAAGAAAAGAGGATCAATTGGGAAAATTACCAAATATAAATGAAAACCAAGTTTATGAAATAAGTGAGTTATATATATATGTAATTAAGATGGATTAATTATTTTCATAATTATAGTGGGTTTCTAGGAAAAAAATTTAAATAATGGATAACTGTTTTAAATATTTTTATTTTAAGAATTTTTTCTCTTTTTAGTTTATTATCATAGTTTTTTTTTTCATACCATTTCATTTCATTAGAAAATTTACACCTGCCATAGAACATTTAAAATTAATTAAAAATATAAAAAAAAAAATTTTAAGACAATTCCTACATTTTTTCACTATATTGCAGAAAAAGTCCTTCACAAATAAAATTGAAATTTTCCCTCTTACATCAGGCGCCATCTATTATTGGATACATGCAACTTAAATCTAAAAATATAATTAATTAATTAAATTTAATTAATTAATTAAATTTAATTAATTAATTAAATTTAATTAATTAATTAATATTCGAAAAACTGTATTAACATCAAGTGTCATTCACTAAAAAGTTCAAAAATGTATTTGAACTAGTGTGGATTAATAAAAAAAAATTTTTATTAACGCTTAAAAATTTGTGCAAGATATATATATATATATATATATATATATATATATAAAGAAGATTTATGTTTTTATATACATTTTATGATTAAGAAAAATCATAATTTTAAATAGAATTGGTTGCTTTCAACTATTCTCAAAACAATTTAATAATACTTGCGTTTAAAATTTGCATACTTTTAAGTTAGTTAAAATTTACTAAAGTAGATTATTTTGTATTAAAATTATATTTCAATATAAAGTAAATTATATTTATGTCTCTTTTATTATTGTCAATTTTATTTTTTAAATAAGAGGCTATAGCACATTTTATCTGCTTGACATAAAATTGATATAAATGAAATTTGTAAAAAAAAAAAAAATGAACAATTTTGTTTTTCAGTTCCACAATATTCTGGTGAAGATATAAGCGAAGGAAAAAAGGAGAATCAATTTGAAAATTGCCAGATAATTTTGATGGCGACGAAGGTTATCTTAGAAAAAGTAAGTTATCTATATGTAAATTAAGTTCGTAATTATAATTGATTTTTAGAAAAAAATTTAAAAAATGAATAACTGTTTTAATTTTATTTTTTAAGAATTTTTTCTCCTTATTTCAGTTTATAATCATTGTTTTTTACAAACCATTTCAGTTCATTGGAATGTAATATTTATACTTACCATTAAACATTGGATAGCGCTCTGGCCTTTTGATACCACATGCTTCAAGTTCGAATCCTAGCTGTGGCATGGAATTAGTGGTTTGAATCCACGTTAAACTGTATATCCCTGTCTATTTAGTCAAAAGTATGCACAAGATGACCGTAGAGCAACAAAACCAAATCAGACTACCATTAAACATTTAAAATTAAGTACAAAGAGGATAAGCAAGTAGATACACACCCAATTTCTAATGCTACTAGCGGTATAGAGAGAGTTAATATTTATGCCATAAGCAAGAGGTGCACTGTTGTTACTCATTCAGCACTACCCGGGGGCACGAGTAGCTTGAAGATATGCTACGGACGCGAGTAATACTACCCCTACAACGCTCTACGATCATGTTAGACCGGGACCTACGATTTAAAGGGGATTTCGAACCCACAAACATCCATGGCAGAGCCGGGTCTCGAGCCTCAAACTTGGGGTATTAAGCGCCAGAGCGCTAACCACTCGTCCAATACTCGATAGGCTACGAACACGAGTAACACTACCCCCACAACTCTCCTGTTGGATCAGGACTACAGTTTTAAATAGATTCTGAACCACTACAAACATCCATAGCACCGCCCGACACTCGAAACCGTAAACTGCGGTACCGAGCGTTGGCCACTCGTCCATCAGGCCCCTTTACTACTGTGTCCAAAAGGTTAGACCCATTTTCAATGTACAATTCCGGGGCTTATGGAATTTCAATTTTCTTTTTCTTTTTAGGTTGCTGGCGCTGTCCTTGACATCTGTGTGAAATTTTTACGTCAAAATATTCATTAGTGTTTGAATTACGCTTGGCTTTGTGAGACGCTAAAACTGATTCCGGCGATTTTTGAAATGTCTGAATTAGTTGAGCAAGAACTGGTGTTAAATTTTGTTTGCGGAAACGTGCAGAATGTTGCGGGAGGCATTCGAGCATTCCTATAACTGAAAGAAATGTTTACAAGTGGTATATACAGTTCAAAGAAGGCCGGAACGCGAAGAGCCCTCTCTACAAATCTGCCATTCCAGAGGAGAATGTTTTCAGTTCAAATGCCATGCAGTTGAAAATTGATATAGAACACTTTTCATCCATTAACTGAAAATTTTCAATCATTTCATAGTCATTTATTGTACCAATATATGAAATTAAATTAATAATTGGCGATGGCTTTCATGATTTCGTGACGTCACTATTAAATATATACATTTTATAAAACCCAAATTTAATAAATATGTAGTGGTCCCAAGTAAAATAGGATCCAATAAAAACATGGAATTTTTTAATTATGAGAATAAAAAGAAATGTAAAAATTTTTGCAGTGGTGCACATTAAACGTTATGCATCCTTTCACATTAATGCGATATTAAAAAATTGCTTACTTTCTTTAGTAACATTTTTATATCTCGTAATTGTCGGTGTAAACTTTTCTGTAAATTTTTCACGTTCTATAAACATGTTTTAAAATTAAACAAGAAATAAAAGCAACTATGTCATAAATAAATAGATATAAATAATATATGGGCGAAATTGTTTAAGTAATCACCGTTTTGATATAAAAACAAACAATTGCCATTTTAATAATAATTTTATACTTACATGAAAACCAGGATACATAATCTACCTTTGTACATTAATTTCAACACATTTTATGGGCATTTACCATATCGTACAACCAGATTTTGAATGTCATCCTCATTGGAATTAACAACTCATTACTAAACAATTACCAATTTTTAACAACTCACACATTGAAGATCTCACTATAGCCATAGCCTCTAGTCGTTACTTATTTTGCACCACCTAGGAGGCACGTGCTACTTAAAGTTGTCAAAGACGCCAGTGGCATTTATATCTCAGTTCTTATAATGTAAAAGCAGAGAATTTAAACCTATAGTATGTTAAAACATGATGACATTGCGGGGAGTGGTGATATCAGCTTCATAGATCCATCCATAACAATATTTTCCAATCATGTTTCGCAAATGGTTACCCCTTCAAGTAAATAATGGCTGATGGTTGAAATTCTTCTCTCTCCTATGCATTACTTTATGTACATTAAGTTAATTACATACTTTCAAATGCCATCGCTTGATATATTTGTTCTAAGTTATGGTAGCACAATATAGGTACAATGCAAAGCTTTTCATTTACTTTTGTGGCCGCCTTCTTTTGGTTCCCCTTCTGTATTTCACCTTCTCTCCTTGCTTGTCTTCTACCCTGTTACAAATCTGCCATTCCAGAAGAGGATGATTTCAGTTCAAAGGCTATGCATTTGAAAATTGCAGCATTGAACATGATTCATGCATTAACTGAAAATTTTCAATTATTTCATACAGGCGTTCATTGTACCAATATATGAAATTAAATTGATAATTTTCGACAGCTTTCGTGGTTTCGTGAAGTCGCTATTAAATATACATTCTATGTTGACCATCTTTCAACTCAAATCGGAACTTCACTAGGAGTAATGCTATTTCTGAGGTTTCGCTGTGAACGGGTCGAAAAATTTTTCTACACTGACGCATGTCGCATATTCGCCTCTCGCTTAGGTGGGAACAAGCCTATCGGGAGGAACCACCGTTACGAGGTAGTATGGTTGCGTAGGTAGAACCCCGGTTACAGTTCAAGAAATTTAAAATACAACCAAAATCAACTTTAGCATACAACTAAGCAATTGAGTTACAATAACGCTTCTGCAGCGAGATTATTTATTGTAGAAACTGAAAATAAAATCATTCTTTTTAATTAAAAATTGTGATTATTTATTGTGTGTTTAATATGAATCCCTGTTTTTGAAGGTACTGAAAAATCCTCAAGTGATGATCCCGAAGCGAATGTGATGTATGATGTGTATGTGGATGACAATCAAGATGACGATGAGATGGAATCCGAATCAATTAAAAAGTGAGTTTTACTCAGGGGTGAGTCAAAAAAGATTCCCGACCCCTGAGTCGAATTTTTTATGCCGACTCCCCGACTTTCTTTCTGTCTCTTTAATGTGATTTCATCTACTACTAGTTTTTTTAACATTTTAGAAAAACTTGTTCAATAAATTCGTTATCCATTAACAAATTTTTTATTGCATCAATAAACCATTCATTACTAGGGCCTGATGGCTGAGTGGTTAACGCTCTGGCGCTCAGTATCACAGGTTTCGGGTTCGAGTCCTGACGGTGCAATGGATGTGTGTAGTGGTCCATAATCCACTTTAAACTGTAGGTCCTGGTCTAATAGGATCGTAGAGAGTTGTGGGGGTAGGATTGCTCAGCGTCTGCAGCATATCTTCAAGCTACACGTGCCCCCTGAGTAGTGCTAAATGAGTAACGTCGGTGCAGCCCTTGCTTATGGCATAAAGATTAACTGTCTCTGTATTGCCAGCTGTATTAGAACAACATCATTCATAAATACTTCTAAAGTGTAGTGTTTTGACCAACTTAATGTATCCTTATCTTTAAATTTGATTGTAAAAAAAATAAATATATCCTATAGTAGTTCTTCTTCAGTGATGTAACAGTCCCATGGTGAACTGGTAGATTTCGAAACATGAGATGATTTCTTTTTACGTGTTAGGGTTATCAGTTCTGCTCCCAATGCTCTATTGTCAAATTAGACGTGGGCCTACAGTTTAAAATGGATTGCGGACCACTAAAAGCATCCAAGGCATCGCCGTGTCATGAGCCCGAAACCTGTGGCACCGGGAGCCAGAATCCTTTAATAATAACAGCACTAAATAAACAGGTACCAAAGTATTATAGAATAGCTGAGAATATGGAAAAGAAAATTTATTAAAAAAAAAATATATGCCGAAATATATAGGTTACCCATTAAATTATTTAGGAAGGAAAAGGAAAGGGTATTGCATTATTTAATTATATAACTATTAACTCGTGAAAGAAATTTTTTTAAAAATCAATAAGAAATCTTAAAATTCGTCCAGGAAGCCGTGGACCCATTCTCCCTAAAAGATTACGCATAATTTCCTAGGTAAAATAAATAAATAAATAAATATTACAAATTTTTTTTAAATATTTAAAGATAAGTATTTTCGTATATTATTATAAAATCGGAAATGAAATTGTTTGTAAATACTTATCGGTGAATAATGTTTAATTTTTATGCAGGCAATAAATCAGAAAAGATTCCCTATTTCAAGTTGCAGGCTGAACAAGCTATATACGAGGATGAAAATGCAGACGAAAATGAAGCTGTGATCAGTAGTCTGCGAAATGGTAATAAACTCCTCGTTTTATTAATTAGTGATCAATTATTTATTTTTATATGAGCCGTTTTCGTTGAAAGCGGTGTATGTCCATTCTATATCGTTTTTATTTCCAACGGCAGGCTACAGTAAGTAATAAAATAAAAAAATAAAAACAACAACGAGAATCTAAGGAAACCAAATAGTGACATGTTTAGCCCATAAGGGCCCTAGCCTCCCAGTAACGACTCTACACAGTAGAGGAAACAAGTGCAGGTCAGAGAGGAAGGTGAGATGAATCCATGTCCTCTCAAGACTGCAGAGCATGCATTTTGGGCTTGCAAATATTTTCATTCGAAAAAGATGATTGGCCAAACAATCATGGCCCGTCAGGACTCTGAAAAGGGCAGCAGCTTTAAACCAGGAATGACCAGGGATGTTTAGAATAAAGTTAAACCAGGTTTTAGATGAGTTGCCTCCAAGTAGATTATCAGAGAGTGTTCCGAAAAGCATTTTACATTGTATATGGAGATATTTAAGGGTTTGTAATTGAATGGTATGAAAAATATTGATATACATTAATACGTTCATTTTGTGTTTTTGAATATTAAATTGATTAAGTTTATGATGTGATCGTTTTAAAGTATTAGTTAAAAAGACACAGTGTTATCATAGATATAAAAAATAAATTATGGTTTAAAAACTAAAAACACGCTTTTAGAGTTAATCAAACTAAAAAGTAAAAAATAATTGTTAACATAAGAATAAAATGACTGACAAGAAAACGAATGTCCAAAAAGCGTGGGATGCTCGATATTAATCGTTATAATTTTTCACTAGTTTCATTCCGAAATGCAGAGTTAGTTTAAAAATGTCATACGTACCCCACGCTTTATAACGGTGGCCTTAATTTTCTCGTCAGTAATTTTTATTCTTACGTTAGCAATTATTTTTTACTTTTTAGTTTGATTAACTCTAAAAGCGTGTTTTTTAAACTATAATATTTAAATGAGGTACCGGTATGGAGGACTGGAACTAATATTTCTTCAGGTTCTTACAATAATTTAATTGTGAGTAATACAAAGGCTAAATGCGAATAGGTCGAGGCAGCCAGGATTCGAACGGGGAATCTCCTGATCCGTAGGTGCGTCATCCGTTGTGCCACTGTCCCAAGTAGGTTTGAATGTCTTAGGTACTTTCATTCTACATGGGTTAAATTGCTCTTCATAAGTTAAAATAAAATCACTCATCCTGGCGATCCTAATCATGATGAGATAATAAACTTATCAAAAATATTTTAGTGTCGTCAGTCCTTGATCAGTCTACAACGTTTAAATGAAATCCGATCGCTTAAAGTAGGGCAAAAATCGAGCCCAAAGCGTCAGTTACAAACAAACAAACATACAGGTGAAACTAATAAAAAGCGTATTAAAAATGAAGTAGATAATATATATAGTGTAATGTTTGAGCTAAATATCATGTCTTTGCGGAAAGTGGACTTACGCCACTTTCAAATTATTTATATTTGTAATTTCCTTAATTAAGTAAATTTATATTGAAAAAATGATGAACGTTTTGAAAGAATTTTAGAACTATTTATAGATAAGAAGCTCATAGCAGATTGCAATAATTGTGATTATTAACTAACTTTTTTGTCAAAAATAGACTTACCCCACTTTCAAAGAAAAACGCTCATATGGTATTGACAATACTTTTAAATTTAAATGCTTTAAATTTCCCTATATCTAAAGTTTACAATATGGTTAAGAATAAATGGATACAGAAATTTACATGGGTACAGAAAATTTAATAATTTATTAACATAAAATACTTTTTTAAATTAAGACATATTTCTAAATCAAGGTATGTTCTAGTTTTCAGTTTTAATTCAATTAAAATATTTTGATTTTATAAAAAGAATAGCATTCTAAGCACAATTTTCGTGAAAACAATCGCAATTTCTTTTGTTTTTTTTTATTTTAAAGTTTAAACTTTTAGCTTTCGAAAGCAATTTTGAGATGGTTTATAAATTCATTAAAAAGTCGAGATAACACCTGTTTATTTATGAGTTACTAGAATACTGAATTCATGAATTTCCAAAGCTTTAAATTTAATTTCCCACAAACATATTGTTTATTTCACCTCTATATAATAACAGTCATAACTTATGATATTTTTTAGACGCTTAATGTATTTCTTAGAATAGAATCTTAATGTAGAAATAGGAATCTTAATGTATTTCTTAGAATAGAATCTTAATGTAGAAATAGGAATCTTAGTATTTCTAAGAATAGAATCTTAATGTTGAAATAGAAATCGTAATGTATCGTAATGTATATCTTTTTTTCTTCTCTTAGAATAGAATCTTAATGTAGAAATAGGAATCGTAATGTATTTCTTAGAATAACTTAACATATTTCATAGAATGGAATCGTAATGTAGAAATAGGAATCTTAATGTATTTCTTAGAATAGAATCTTAATGTTGAAATAGGAATCGTAATGTATTTCTTAGAATATCTTAATATATTTTCATAGAATGGAATCGTAATGTAGAAATAGGAATCTTAATGTATTTCTTAGAATAGAATCTTAATGTTGAAATAGGAATCGTAATGTATTTCTTAGAATATCTTACTATATTTCTTAGAATGAAATCGTAATGTAGAAACAGGAATCTTAATGTATTTCTTAGAATAGAATCTTAACGTTGAAATAGGAATCGTAAAGTATTTCTTAGAATATCTTACTATATTTCTTAGAATGGAATCGTAATGTAGAAATAGGAATCTTAATATATTTCTTAGAATAGAATCTTAATGTTGAAATAGGAATCGTAATGTATTTCTTAGAATATCTTACTATATTTCTTAGAATGGAATCGTGATGTAGAAATAGGAATTTTTTAATATATTTCTTAGAATAGAATCTTAATGTAGAAATAGGAATCGTAATGTATTTCTTAGAATATCTTACTATATTTCTTAGAATGGAATCGTAATGTAGAAATAGGAATCTTAATGTTGAAATAGGAATCGCAATGTATTTCTAACGAAATCGTAATGTATTTTTAATGTTGCTATACAACCAATAAACCAAAAATTTCCAAACATATTCATTTAGAAATGAGTTATTTGCCTTTTTTTTTTTTAAACTTTACTTTTTTTCTCGTATTTTTTATATTACATTTCTCGATGGGTTATAACTGAACTGTACTTAAAAATATAACAATTCTTTTGGTTCAATGTGGGCTTAATAGATTATGTCTACATTTTTTTTAAGTTAATACGACATGTTTCACATATATTTTTAGTTACGGGTATTTCATTATGTAATATATATCTTTTTTTTTTTTGTTAATGTTTACCAAATTTTAACAGAAAACATACATGAATATATTATAATTTTAATGTTTGCCAATTTTTTATAACCTGATATAAAAAATAGCATCGAAAAATATTGTCCATGAAATATTATTTAAAAATTTTAGATGTGAAATTTGTCGGGGGCTTTACAATACTTAAAATACTTTTTTCCTCTAGAAACCATATTCGGAGTATCAGAGAGCTTCCATATTTTGCAAGAGAAGACGTAGAATATGTTGATAGACAAGCGCATGCTAATTTTTTTTTTAATCTAAAAAGCCAATGGTAAGTGTTGGCATTTTGTTATTAATTATAACAAAGTTATTTTTCTTAATCTGCCCAAGTTATATTATGCAAAATTTCAGAGAATACTGAATCAGAAAATGTTTTTTGTTTGTTAATCTAAATATAGAAAAGTAGCAATATACGAAGAATTTTTAACTTTTTGGTTATTGTTTTACTAATATTATTCTACTATTTTTATAATAATTCGCCTTAAAATCACTGTGAAAAAATAATAAAAAAACAAGGATTATTTATTTATTTATTTTGAAAATAATAGTCAATACTTCGGACTGACATACATCGACTGATTTTTCTGAGGTTCCTATTTTAAGCAAAATTTCGTTTGATACATATGTAAATATGAATAGTTACTTTCATTTTATAAATCAAATTCAGTCAGTTTTATAATAAAAGTCAAATTCAGTCATTTAAGTCCAAATTTCATTTTTAAAGTCAAATTCAGTGATTCATCAAATCAAAATAATTGCCAGCATTTGAATTTATAGGATCGTAAACAAGTGATGAAATAACTGTATCCATGTTGGAACAAAACTATTATCTGGAGCTCGCGTGAATCGTAAACAAAAAAATTCTCAACCAACTTACGGTAGTTGTTCTCTGTAATTATGCAAATGATTTGCTGAAATATCTCGATATTTCTTTCATATATATTTTTTTTTCTTTAGTCCGCTTACATTATCTTGATGTTATTATTGTATTGTACTTAAATGTGCTTAAAATATTTTTTTTTTTGTTCTGATGCAGCTGGCAAACACTTAGACAATTGTCTTGGATGCTTTAAGGCAAGCGCTGCACCGACTTTACTCACTTAACACTACCCAGAAGGTGATTGTAACTTGAAGATAAGCTACGAACGCGGTGTAACAATTCCTCCGCAACGCTTTACGATCTCGTTAGACCGGGACCTACGGTTTGAAGTGGGTTCGAACCACTACAAACAACCGTGGCACCGCCGGGCCAGGGGCGCTAGCCACTCGGCCATTCAGGCCCTGTGCCTAAAATACGGTTTATCACGTTCTTATTAAGCATCATGCAAGAAGGAAAAACGCCCCATTTTTTCCGAATTTGATAGCGGCAGGTTCATAACTGACTAATTTTGTAGATTATTGTACCGCTATGCCTGTTGCTTTGGTTGAATTTTTATGATTCAAAGTTCAAAAGAATTTCTTTTGAACTTGTAGTGGATAACACTATGTTAATACAGTTTTTTCAAATATCAATTCAGTAATTAAATTTAATTAATTTATTATAGTTTGTTTTTTTGGATTTAAGTTGCATGTATCTACCAATAGATGGCGCCATATAAACTTTATAAATAACTTTCATTCATTTTTTAAGGACTTTCTGCTATTTTGAGTGAAAAAAAGTAGGAATTGACTTTAAAAAAAAAAAACATTTATATTACTTGTTTTCAGTTAGGGGTATTTCATTGCGTAATACATATATTTTTTTTTTTTTTTTTCAATGTTTTCCGAATTTTTTTCAAAAAATATGCATGTATATATATTAATTTCATATTTTTAAATTAACCTTAATATTTTTTAACTAATTTAACATTGGTATCAAAAACAAATTTCCATATGATGCTATTTAAAAATTTTGGCTTCGAATATGGTTGGTTACCTTACAATGCTTATAATATACTTTTTAACAGAAAGTGCATTCGGAGAAAGAAAGCGTCCTTATTTGGCAAGAGAGGAAGTAGAATATGTTGATAGAAATGCGAATGATGATTTTCTTAAATCTAAAAAAGGCGATGGTAAGTGTTGGCATTTTGTTATTAATTATAACAAAGGTCTTCTTTTGTTAATCTATTCAAACTTTTTTTCAAACTTTTGAATTCTGAATTGTAAAATATTTGTTTGTCAATGTCAATATAGAAAATTACATTTAAACAAAAAATGTTTACCTTTTGGTATCATTTTACTAATAACACACACAATTCACATTAAAAGCAATGTAAAAAAAAAAAAAAACTTGACAGTTTTTTTTTTTTTTTTCTTTTGAAATTTATAATTCTGACTGATACACCTCGACTGTTTTTCTGGAGTGTATTTTTAGCAAAAATCGCGTTGTTATATATGTCACTATGAACATCAAAACTTCTATATTTTGCAAGAGGAGACGTAGAATATGTTGATAGGCAAGCGCATGCTAATTTTTGAATCTAAAAAAAGCCAATGGTAAATGTTGGCATTTTGTTATTAATTATAACAAAGTTATTTTTCTTAACCTGCCCAAGTTATATTATGCAAAATTTCAGAGAATACTGAATTAGAAAATGTTTTTTGTTTGTTAATCTAAATATAGAAAAGTAGCAATATACGAAGAATTTTTAACTTTTTCGTTATTGTTTTACTAATATTATTCTACTATTTTTATAATAATTCACGTTAAAATAACTGTGAAAAAATAATAAAAAACACAAGGATTATTTATTTATTTATTTTGAAAATAATAGTCAATACTTCGGACGGACATACATCGACTGATTTTTCTGAGTTTCCTATTTTTAGCAAAATTTTTTTGATACATATGTAAATATGAATAGTTACTTTCATTTTATAAAACAAATACAGTGAGTTTTTAAAATAAAAGTCAAATTTTATTTAAGTCAAAATTTTATTTTTTAAAGTCAAATTCAGTCATTTCAGTCAAAATTTTATTTTTAAAGTCAAATTCAGTGATTCATCAAATCAAAATAATTGCCAGCATTTAAATTTATAGGATCGTAAACAAGTGATGAAACAACTGTGTATCCATGTTGGAACAAAACTATTATCTGGAGCTCGCGTGAATCGTAAACAAAAAAAATTCTCAACCAACTTACGGTAGTTGTTCTCTGTAATTATGCAAATGATTTGCTGAAATATCTCGATATTTCTTTCATATATTTTTTTTTTCTTTAGTCATGCTTACATTATCTTGAGGTTATTATTGTATTGTATTTAAATGTGATTAAAATAATTTTTTTTTTTTTGTTCTGATGCAGCTGGCAAACACTTAGACAATTGTCTTGGATGCTTTAAGGCAAGCGCTGCACCGACTTTACTCACTTAACACTACCCAGAAGGTGATTGTAACTTGAAGATAAGCTACGAACGCGGAGTAACAATACCCCCGCAACGCTTTGCGATCTTGTTAGACCGGGACCTACGGTTTAAAGTGGGTTCCGAACCGCTGCAAACAACCATGGCACCGCCGGGCAGAGCGCTAGCCACTCGACCATTCAGGCCCTGTGCCTAAAATATGGTTTATCACGTTCTTATTAAGCATCATGCAAGAAGGAAAAATGCCCCATTTTTCAGAATTTGATAGCGGCAGGTTCATAACCGATTGATTTTGCAGGTTATTGTATCGCTGTGCCTGTTGCCTTGGTTGCGTTTTTATGATTGTCATAATAGGAAATCAATGGCTATAAGGACATACAGAAAGAAGTGCGCAATTTTAGCGGCTACCAGTCACTAACACATGTATTCTCGTCCAGATTGGCAATATTCTTTCGAATTCTCCTGGCTTTCTGCATTCATCACTCAAACTGGATAAACAAGGACAGTGTTCTCCCCTTGCGATCGTGGTTTCAATCGACTTTGGGAAGGACGTTAATCATTTGATGTTATGACTAAAAATCGAAACCAGGCTGAGAGGTAATTCTGCTTTCTCGAAAGAAAGCGGCCATAAAAGCTTTTCGCGCTGGTGAGAACACTGTTTTAACAGAATAAACAATTTGCAGGAGAAGTACAACCACGTCACGTATTCTGCAACAAGAGCTTGACTGTTTGCAACTAAAGCTCCGACTGTTTTTCGGAATGGGGTAAATCGTTTGTTGTGTGAAAAGTTTGAAGTTTCTCCAAAGAAATGAAAAGTAGAAAGGAGGCGCCGTAAAAAAATGTCGCATTGTTGAAAACAATGTTTTAAGAAAATAAACACCTTGCAGGAGAAACACAGCCACGTCACTTATTCTGCAACAAGAGCTCGGACTTTTTTGCGGAACGACACATTTCAGCACGACGATATCACTAGGCAGCGGACAATCAGCGTAACGACTAAAAATAAGGCTTCTCCTGATGCTGCAATATATAGTTGCACCTTTTTTATGATAGTAGATCGTTGTGGGGGTAGAGTTATTCGCATCTGCAGCTTATCTTCAAGTTACACGTGGCATCTGGGTAATGAACTTCTTTGTATCTTCAAGTACTAAATGAGTAACAGCGGTGCAGTCCTTGGTTAGGGCATAAAGATAACTGTCTCTGTATTGCAGATTCATTAGAAAAAAAAAATAGTTGAGCCTGTAGTGAACTGTTCATGTGACTTAATGTTGTCTTGTTATACGAATCCTATTTCTGCGATTTTACAGTACAGTAATTTTAGTTTTTTAGATTTAAGTTGCATGTATCTAATAATAGATGGCGCCAGATGTAAGAGAAAATTTCAACTTTATTTGTAAAGGAGTTTTCTGCAATATAGTGAAAGAAAGTAGCAATTGACTTTAAATTTTGCTTTCTAATGCAGCTGGAAAATACTTAGACCGTGATCTTTTATGGTATAAGGGCTGCCCCGACGTTACTCACTTAGCACTACTCAGGGGCACGTGTAACTTAAGGATAAGCTACGGACACGGACTAACAATGCTCCCGCAACTCTCTATGATCATATTAGATCAGGATCTACTTAAAGTGGATTACGAATCACTACAAACATCCATGGCACCGCCGGTACTTATCCATACTTGGATATTTTGAGAGAAATGAACATTGCCAACATGCATACGTTACCCTAATATGAACAGGTAACACGTCAATATTGATACACAACAGACAGATAATAAATGGAACGTCCATAAATAAGGCTTATACTGATACTGTAGTACATAGCCAGCTTTGAAATGTACACGCGACATAATGCCAGCTTTTAGACGAATCATGACTATTACTAACTTGCATACGTTATCGTAATATGGGCTACAATACAAAATACTGAATTCATGTAATCATATTATTCAGTTGAATTTCTGGAAAAGGCATTGTTACTAAACCCCCATACGATAGTAGTCATAACTGATGATTTTTTTAGAATCTAACGAACATTTGTGTATTTTAATGATGTCATATGATCAATTAACCAAAAAGTTGCAAACGTATTCATTTAGAAATGTTTTATTTGCCTTTTTATTTAAAACTTTGCAGCTCCTGATGGCCGAGTGGCTAGCGCTCTGGCACTACCACAGGGATCTTCGAATTCGAGTCCCGACGGTGCCATGGATGTTTGTAGTGGTCGTAATCCGCTTTAAGTAGATCCTGGTCTAATATGATCATAGAGAGTTGCAGGGAGCATTGTTAGTCCGTGTCCGTAGATTATCCTAAGTTACACGTGCCCCCTGAGTAGTGTTAAAGTGAGTAACGTCGGTGCAGCCCTTACACCATAAAAGTTCACAGTCTAAGTATTTTCCAGCTGCATTAGAAAGCAAAATTTAAAGTCAATTGCTACACTTTCTTTCACTATATTGCAGAAAATTCCTTTACAAATAAAGTTGAAGTTTTCCTCTTGCATCTGGCGCCATCTATTATTAGATACATGCAACTTAAATCTAAAAACTAAAATTAATTAATTAAATTTAATTAATGAATCAATATTTGAAAAAACTGTATTAACATCCAGTGCCATCCACTACAAGTTCAAAAAAAAAATGTATTTGAACTTGAGTGGATGAGTAATAAGTATTTTATTAACGATTGAAAAAATTAAACAAGATATATATAGGGAGGGTGTGAGCTAACAAGAAGGAATTGAATAATATTTAAAACTTTACTTTTTTTTCTTGTATTTTTATTATTAAATTTCTCCATGGGTTGTAATGCAGC
>BPLR01016138.1:0-29175 GCA_021605095.1 Caerostris extrusa | reverse complement strand
TCGTAACCAATAGTTAAGAGAAGTTGAGCAACAGATGCATCATTTCAAAGCTGCTGCTTTTTGATGACATACTGTTATTTTAATACTGGTAGATCTGTCTCAACCTATCCCAATTTTCAGCTCTTTCAAAATAAAATAAAAAAAAAGCATTTTCGTACCTTTTTCAAAAAACAAAAAAATAAAAATATTTAAATGTACAATGAATGCTTATTGAAACAGAAGACTTGAAAGACAAAAATATTTCAAGTGATTTTTGGTAAATTACTCAAATGGTGTAAAATTCATCAATAATATTGAGATGTGTTAGCAACAGAATTCCCAAATTCATCATACACTTTCTTCTTTAAAAAACTGTGGCCAAGTGGCTAGTGCTCTGGCCTTGGTACCACAGGCTTCAGATTCGAATCAGGCGGGGGCATGGATGTTTGTTAGTGGTTCGGATTCCATTTTAAACTGTAGGTGCCGGTCTGCTTAGCCCTCATGTGCACAAGATGACCGTAGAGCGACAAACCAAACCAATCTTCAAAAATCGGGTTTTTATTATTTCATCGGAACACAAAAAGAGAGAATGCAGTTTGAATTTATTTACCTTGACCAATAAGAAATATTGAATTAAATCAAGTAAATATATAACTTTTCATCGCGTAAGCTTCAACAAAAATCAAATTTAAACGCACTATCGATCTCTTGATTGATATATCTTTTCAATACTCCCCACCCCTCGTTTTTTTAATTAAATGATTTCTGAAATTTTCTGCTGATGGCGTTAAAAATACCAAAAAATGGGGCAATTATACTGATGTCGTGTTTACTCGCTTATCATGTCTTTGATTGGCCAGTTGTTGCAATCGCCATGCATTGTCTGGACCATTTCTTGGAGAAGATGATTTAAACTCCGAGCTGGCAATCAGCATAGCCAATATTATTCGGGAGCCGATATTTGATTTTCTCTCTTCAGCGGATACAACAACAGGAGATGTTAATACTAAAACTCCAATTAATCATAATGATGAAAGTAAATTTTTTTCTTAAAGATTACACAAAAAATGACAATAATAATAGTCTCACCAGCCAAAAAAGACATGGAAGAACTTTGAGGGGGGGGAAGTAACTTCAATATTCAAAATTTCTTATACTTTTATGCAAATCTAGTCATACTATAATATATATATATATATATATATATATAATCTATAATCCATCAGTTGTCTTAATAGTCTTTAATATCAAAGTTTTTTACTATGCACCATGCACTACTATGGGCGGGGGGGTGAAAAGTCCCACTACAGAGAGTTTTTTTTTTATAAAGAAGGAACAATTATAAATTCTAAAAGAAATGTATTATCAGTGGCACAACAGCCCCATGTTGGGCCAGACCGTCTGCATACTGGCAGATTTCGAAACAGGAGACGTTTTCTTTTTTACGGGTAGGGTTGTCAGTCCTACGCCCAACGCGCTAGTCATATTGGACTGGGACCTACGGTTTAAAGTGGATTTCAACCACTACAAACATTCATGGCACCGCCGGGACTCGAACCCGAAACCTGTGGCACCAAGCGTCAGAGCTCTAGTCACTCGGTCATCAAGCCCCAAATCTCCTTATATCAGCACAAATTTAATGCCAATTTTTAAACGCAGATATTTAAAATTACGTGGGAAAAAATTTATTATAAATAAAAGTTTCTCTTGGTGCACGAGGAAATGAATGTATATAGTTTAAAAATATCCATTTATCACTTTCATACCATTCTGTATTCCGACTCATTGTTTAGTGATAATATGTCAAGTAGGGTGCAAGAGGGTTCAGGTTTCGAATCCAATAGTGACGTTTACTACGACATTGCTTTTAGAAGCTAGAAGATTCGAGGACAACTACGACAGCATTTGTTCTGCAATCGAGTGGAAGTTTTTATTGGTTTTTCCGATTAGTTTAAATAAATACATAGTAGTAAATACATAAAAGATCTCTCGGAAAAAATTGCTATCCATCATTGTGGATATGTTTACATGTCATATATTACTGGAATACAAGATCTACCAATACACAAAAAAGTTACTCTACAACAATGAAGATTCATTAGCCAAACAAATGTAACCTTTACCCAAATAGAGGGCAGCAGAGTTTGTAGATATCTGCCAACTCCCAATCAGATATAAAAACAAAAAATCATCAATAATATAAAAAGCCTGATTGCAAAATCTTGCAGTACCAAAATGCAATGCCCTATTATTTATTGAGTGCAATAAAATAATATAAGTTTATGCAACACTTGGCGTATAAATATATTCCTTATTTATAACACATCCACACAAAATTTACGAGCCAACTCTGCGTTGTCCATTAACACCAGCGTCTTTGATAACTGTCCTTATCAAAATTGAAGTAGCTCCATTGTTTCGGCCATGCGTCTGGTCTGGGCATATATTACCGTTACAATTAAATCAGTGGCCAAGGGCATTTGTTTTTTTTTTTTACGCCACATAATGTAGTGCGTGTGACACGCAAATCGTAATTTGCAGCGTCCGTGATCTTAATAGCAATTTTGCACCAGGACGTCGCAGAAAATTTTTAAGTTGGAAAGTTTCTTATCTGACTTTTGTTTTACATTTCATTAACATCTATAAATAGAATGCTGTCAGGTTGATGAATATTTTGTGTTATCATGTGTGAATATGATATTGTTCTGGTAAGAGCTTCGTGAGGTCCACACGAAATGCGTAGGAATTAAATAAGGTGTATGTAAATTATTAATTAAAATATATTAATCTTCATTATGCACCAAGAGAAATTTTTATTTAAAATAAAATTTATTTCCACGTAATTTAAATTATCCGTGTTTAAAAAATTGACATTAAATTTGAGCTGATATAATGAGATTTAACTATTATCAAATTTACATATTCAAAATTTTGTATTTAAAATTTTATATTTAAAATTTTGAATTTATTTGGTTTTCAGAATGTAAAAAAAAAAAACACTACTTCAATTTTCTCAAAATATAGGCCTGATGGTCGAATGGCTAGTGCTCTGGTTCTCGGTACCACAGGTTTCGGGTTCGAGTCCCGGTGGTGCCATGGATGTTTGTAGTGGTTCGAATCCACTTTAAGCTGTAGGTCCCGGTCTCCTACGAACTTAGAGCGTCACAGAGCCTAGTCAGACTTCACCTGCATCATTCCCAAATTCTCTAGGGGCAACTGAGCTCTAGGCACACTGATGTGATGTGGTGTAATGGTTCGGAATCCCCCGTTAAACTGTAGTTCGCGGTCTAATCAGCCTAAAGTGTATAATAAAGTGTATAAAACCATCCTATCCATTACGAATTGTATCTCAGTGGCAACATACGCCGCTGATGAGCAATAAAGCTGAGATTCAATCCACTGGATGCTTTGTTGTAGGCACTGTTTCAAAAAAAAAAAAAAAAAGAGGAGACTCAATGGAGTTTGTGATGTTCATCATCTTGTCTCGTTAGTCGAACTACCTGGGGAGTTTTCTTGGTTTTCTCCCATCGATACGCAAATGCGGGGTAGTTCCGCCTAAAAGTCCTTCCGGTAGGCACTGACCTCTTTCTTCAGCAACACGAAGCCAAGTCAGGCTACTACCTGCACGGATAATCATCGCAACCGAAGCTGACCCCCTTCTTTCCCCTCCTTCCATGAAAACACAACGTTCATTGATGAAATAGATAAGAAAATATCTAATTTAACTCATGATAATTTAAAATCCGTAAATGATTGAATTGTTTTGAAAATTTTTCTGTGAACGTTTGTTTTATATTTTTATAAATGTATATTGAACCTAACGAAAAGAAATCGTGTAAAAGGTTATTGTTTTTAAAACCTTTTCTTTTTTCCAACGCAAAGTGAGTTCATATTTCTGAACAGAATAATATAATCTAAAGTTGTGTTAGATTTCACTGCTTTCATCATTTACCGATATTAGATGTGGCTAAAATTATATATTCCATGATATAAATTTTTTATTTCAAATATCTATTTTGTATAGATATTTAATGATATTTATGCATAATTGAAATTTTTGTGTGTACTTTATTTTTATATTTTAATTTCTTTTTTCTCTGTTGTTTTTCATGATTTTCATCATTATTTTAAAACAAATATTTTTTCAATAAATTAAGTAAAAGTTCATAATAATTAAGGGATTTCTTTATCTAAAAGGGTACAGTATTTTAACTAAGTTGGATGCATATTACAGTGCTATTTAGGTTTCATATTTTAACATTAAAATACACGATAAATTTCAAAATCATTCTCAATAAGATGATTCGTGTAATCTTTAATATTTTTTATTTCAAATATCTAGTTTTCCATAGTTATTTTAATGATATTTATGCATAATTTCTCCATATTTGAAATTTTTTTGTGTACTTTATTTTAATGTTCTAATTTCTTTTTTCGTTATTTTTGATCATTTTCATCATCATTATATAATAAATATTTTTTTCATAAAGATAAGTGATAAGAGATATAAAGATCTAAAGATTAAGTGATTTTTTTTTTTTTACTTTTTCCTAAATGGCTACAGTATTTTAACTAATTTGGAGTGCATATTACAGTACTATTTAGGTTTCATATTTTAACATTAAAATAAATAATAAATTTCAAATTTTTCAATTAATTAATTAAATTTTTTTCAAAAATTTCAAATTTCAATATTTTAATTCTCTAATAAGATGATCCATGTAATCTTTACTATATCAACTAAAATCTAAGACAACAGATTTATATATTAATAAAGAAAGCCAGCATAATTTTCTATATATGAAATCGAAAACGTGTGAAGTACTAACTGCATCGAAACTTTGGGAAATTCAACTTTTAGTAACTTATTCTGATTACTCAATAAATAATATATGATCTGGTACATCCAATGAGTGATTGTTTTCTCAAATATTGCCCCTGAAATAAAAAAAAAAATACACACGTCATGCTTTCTAACAAATTGTAACACACAAGCAATATCATTTGCTCTAATCTAGCCCAAATACACCTTTCTCTCCTTATATATATATATATAACCCTCTTTCTACACTTTCATTTTGTTCCATCATTTTGGCACTGTTTCAAGTGGCTTCAAGGTCACGCATGGAAACTGATGGTAATAATTCAAAAAACACTACAGCTTATTTTATTTTTTTTTTTCTTTTATTTATGCTTCGTTTAACTTAACTTCATCTCTCTCCCTGGTTTGATTTTTACACACCCTTTATTCTTGGTTATTTCCCTTAGGGATTATTCCGTTGCCTTTTCTGTCCCGTTCGAATGTACTTCAGGTGCTAATTGTGCCACTTTTTCTTTTTCTATCTCTGGTGAAAGCTGCATCTACTAATAGAAAATGATTGGTGCCGGAAAATATTTATAATTTTTTTTTTTTTCGCAATTGTTTCTTTTTTATAAATAGAATTAACTATTTTTTGTTCAATGAATTTTTAAATTAAAAAAACAACTTATTTTAAAGTAAAATCGAATCTGTACCAATGATTATCAATCGATCACTTTCTTTTTATGATTAAAAGAGAAAAGAAAATCAGAATATGTGAAAAAAGTTTGTTATTTAGTCAAAATACCAAATGTTGTTTGCGGTATAGAAGTGATTAAATCCACTCTTCTATGAAATTAAAAGCCAATAAGTTATTTTTTGCGGAATAAAAAAGACAACCTGATGACCTTGAAAGACCTTGTTAAAACATATACCAAACTGCTGGTGACTATCTGGTTTAAAAATAGCATTTTGAATATTGCTATTGCATTTCTCAATATTCCAGTAACAAAATTTTATTACTTTTTTTGGATAAAGTTGAGTTTTTTAAAATTGAAAATTTGTGTGTATTTAATGTTCTTGAATTTTAGTATTTTCTGCTAAATCTTCAATAACTTTTTTAAATTTTGAGCTCATTTATAATTTTCCTTTCAAAATAACTTTATTTTTAAACATAAGTTGAATTTCTTTCATTGGGCATTGAAAAATTAAAAAAATATTGTTTTTAAATTACAATAAATATTTCATGAAACAAAAAAATATTTCATGAATGTTTACGATATGGTATTTGAGGATCCACAATTAAAAAAACTTTTTTTTTTTTTTTTATTTTCTTCTCCGAAATTTCATTTTTCTATTCTTAGATTAAAAACGTTTTCAAAAATCAGTTATACGTATACTCTAAAGAATATAAAACAACATTTACAATTGACAAAAATTTTTTATTAATGGTGTTAGAGTTTTATACGAAATATCATCAAAAATATTTAAACAATCAAATAATTAATAAGGTGAAAAGATTTTAAAAATCATTCAAAATCTCAATTTACTTACAAAGGATTACTCACTTTTTCAATCGTATAGTAGGGAGAAATTTAATTTCATGCTAGGGAATATTATACTGTATAGATGGATAGGGTTATTATATGTAGTTAAGTGAGGATTATTATACAGATATAGTTAGATGGAAAATATTATACAGATATAGTAAGATGGTGAATGTTATATACACACACTATGTGGAAGAAAGTGACGGGACACGACACTATAACGACATAAACCCATATTTATTAAAATAATAGGAGGCAGTGCCTCCTTGGCTGCAATCACATCTGCAACCCTTCTGGGCATGCTTTCCACTAAATTAGCCATAGTGGCAAGAGGAATTTCCTTCCAAATGTTTAACAGGAAGTTCCATAGTTCAGGCTTGCTTTTGGGGAGTGGGGTGCAGGCCCTCAACCGACGGTCCAATTCGTCCCAGAGATGTTCAATTGGGTTAAGATCATCCATACCGTACGTTGCCCACAAGGTAGGAAGGACATGATTGTCGAGAATATTACAGTATCTATCGGCATTCATCGCACCATCAACCTTCACCAGTGGGCCAGCCCCGTACCAGGAGAAACAGGCCCATACCATCAATCCTCCTCCACAAAACTTTACAGTTGGGACGACACACTCGGGCAAAAGGCGTTCTCCTGGTAAACGCCATACCCAAAGACGTCCATCGGAACGGAAAAGGGTAAATCGTGACTCGTCACTCCAAAGGACGCGTTTCCAGTCATACAGAGTCCAAGTACAGTGGTGTTTGGCCCATCGAAGGCGTGCTTTCTTGTTGGTTTTCGTAATCAAAGGCTTAATCAAGGGTCGCCGAACGTCCAGTGTAACCTAACTTATGGGCCTCGATACGAAGAATCTTGGTCAAACGGCCACACCTGTGGCTTGTTTAAACTCATTAGCGATGTTATCCATGGATGTTTGACGGTTACTTCGAATCTCCCTGCCGAGCACCCGCCGGTCCCTGCTGGTGAGAACTATAGGTCGTCCACTTCGGGGTTTGTTCTGACAGTGTCCCTCAGTCTTGTAGCGACACACAACACGTGCTACAGTTGATTTTGAGCAGTTACGGAGACGGGATATCTCCCTTAATTGACACCTTGGCAAGATGCAATCAAACCAACACACCTTTCTCGAACTCAGACAACTCTTCCCGTGGCGGCATCTTGACAAAAAACAACTCTTGTCGACTCCACAGAGTATTTATAGGATATGTCTGACACGTGATACCTATTATTGCGCATGTGTCAGCTGTATTGTCGACTTTTCTACTTTTCGAGGGGTGTCCCGTCACTTTCTTCCAGATAGTGTATGTATATATAGATAGATGTGGAAGATTATACAGGTATAGTAAGTTGGGGAATATTATATAGATGTTAGATGGGGAAAATTTTATGGATATTGTTAGATGCGAAATATTATACTTTAAAAGCTGCCTTTTTTAAAGTTTGGAATGTTATATTTTTGGTATATTTTTCAAGTGATCCTCAATTATTTTATTCGAAAATACCTATTATTGATTGCCAAGCCGTCTCTAATTCTTTTAGCTCCTTCCTGAAAAGGCGAATACACAGTACAGTGTTGAGTGCACTATCAGCATTTCTGTTGTTTTTCAATTGCTCTTTCTGCTGCTCTTCCATCTTATTTTTTTAACCCATCTGTCAGTAAATCTTATCTGATGCTGAACTTTTCTGTTGCATATTATCTGCTAATCGTAAATATTTGCCATCGTTATAATATTCATTCTACACATGTTTTTTGAAAGTGAAAATTTTTTGAGATGAGTATAAAGTATAAATATTATCTAATAACAAATTTATTATTTCATACATTTATATAACATAGATTTTTTTAATTCAAATTGAATACTTTTACTTTGCAAAAATTTCAATTTTGATTGCCTAATTTTTATGTTTCTGAATTATTTGCAAAACATCAACCAAATTTGTATAAATGATTTTATAATTTTTAATAATTCCTGCATTACTTTTTGAGAAATTCAGTTTTAATATCAAAATATTTACTTCTAATAACACAAATCTGTATATGTTTTTTAAAAAAATCGTCAAATGTTTTTATTAGTTTAATAAGTGAGTAGCTTTTCTTAGTGTAGGTATTAGATAGATGACATTTATTTAATAGTAAATGTTTTTACCTGTTATTGTTACAATATTTGTGTACATTGTATGGTTACAATGTTGCCTGTTATTATTACAATCTGCAATTGGTATTGCTATGCATAAAAGTGTATAGTTGTTATATAGCCAGTATATATCTATGTACAGTCAGTGTTTTTTACTTGTTGTTATTACAATATTGGTGCACAAAACTGTTATTGCTATGTATAAAAATTATTATTACTACATACTTGTCGAAAGTAAAGAAAAGTACTTGTGCCAATATTTATTACTTTTAGTACTGTACTTGTTTAAATAAAACTGGTTAAATGCATATAAATTAATAAAAAAAATGCATGTTTTTTACTGATATTAAAATAAATTACAGATTTTTATTCTTTTATTATGGTGACGGTCATTTACCATGAATTATTTTTAGTTTGTTCTTTCGTAAAAAAGATAAAAAATATTTGTGTTTATATTTAAACATAAAATATTTTGAAATCTGTTTATTTTCTTACAAAACTAAAAAACATTTTTAACAAAAAGAAAAGCTTACGTTTTATTTTCTTTTTCTGAAAAATTTGATAAAACGACAGATATTATCGCACTCGAACCGCAAACTTCAAGAAAATTCTTATCTCATACATTTTACGCGCGTTTGCTGAGTGATCAATGGAATAGACATTATCAGCTCTCCCTGCGATTTATTACATCACATAAGACCTAACTAAATAAAAAAAAACTGTTTATTTATTTATTATTATTATTTTTTTTTTTTTTTTATTGACACAATTGCGCAACAGCGTCTGTGCTTTTTTTTTTCCTCCTCTCTCGTTATTCAAAAGTGAAACGCTTCCGAAAGGAAAATAAATTCTCTGCCGAATATAAATTGAACTATTGTCCCGATTTTCCATTCCGGTTTCTTTTGATGGATTGTTATCGGTATGATAAAGCCAGCATAAATCGTCTCTTCGTGATATGTTCGCCAGTAACAGCTCTCTATGCTTTTTTTTTTTATGTTTTTGATCATTGTTAGAATTGTGAATATCTCTATCCCGGAGGAAGTGTTTAGGTACTTGTTACTTGTTGATAAGTATTTCAAATTGCTTCCAGTCAGCAGATATAAAAATAGTACTTTTGAAATCTTTTTGGTATTTTTACCAAAATTCGAAGTTTTCATTTATGAATTCATGTTATTAACATGCATTTTAATAAAAGCTTATTGCTACTATACCACACCACACCGCCTAGACATGAGGTTGCCTCTTTACAGTTTGGGAATGATTTGGGTGATGAGTCTGATTGGGCTCCGTGACGCTCTACGGGTCATATGAGACCGGAACCAATGACTTAAAATGGATTCGAACCATTACAAACAAACATCAACCGCCGAGATTCCAAACCCGCTACCTGTGGTATCGAGCGCCAGAGCTCTAGTCACTCAGCCATCAGGCCTCATTAATAAAATTATTCCATTAAGTAAATGATCTAACCGTAACCATGTTGTAATTTCCTTTAGATAGCATACAAGAGAATGCAGATTTGATTTCGCTGATGGTCAGTACATTGAAAAACAGGCAAATTCGATAGAAACTGTAACAGTTTCTACGCATTGAACATCATGAGTCTAATTGGAGTTTTCCATTCCAGGCATTTACAAGTATTTCTAGAAATATTATTGGCCTGAATGGCCAAGTGTTTGGCGCTCTTTGCCTTACGGGTTTTTCGGGTTCAAATGTCCTTTGACGGTGCCATGGATGTTTGTAGTCGCTTGGAATCTACTTTAAACCGTAGGTCCCGGTCTAATACGGTCGGTGCCGTTATCTTGAGAGCTTAGTCAATCTTCAGTCCTCGTGGTTCTTCGCTAAAGTGAAGATGCTTATTACCATAGCCATGTCCCAGTCGCCTGCGACGGGGGCTTCTGGACCTGGTGTGACACTTTCCACTGCCCCAGGAGGATTATCTAACAACATAATACTATAGTACTCATATTCTATTATATACCCAAGGCTAATATGTTACAAATGCTATAGTGTTAGATTACTGACATCTGTGAGCATGCTGTCTACCGTCATATATCTTATGTAATCTCATGCACCAAGATGGGCGCAATGTTATGAAAAAATGTATTATTAAAAATAATTTTTGTATTCGATGTCACAAGCATAGCGTTTTAAAAATACGTTTCTTGGGCATTATTAAACAAGATTAAGCTATTCCATCAATGTATATTATAATTTTATGAATTTGAAAGACATTAAGTTTAATTAATTTTCATGATATTTTGTTTAGTTCATTTTGTATTACTGGGATCAATCAAACATCTATTGACTATTGATTGATCAGTATACAATTGATCTATTGACTTTAAAACAATCCGCTTTAAAAACGTACAAAATTAAAAAATGTTAAAACCTAAAATTTTTATGTTGAAAATTTTTTTTTTTTAGTTTGCGCTTTCCAAAATATAAATTTTCTTTGAAATCTGTAGTACTTATTTTACTGCATCTGAAAAGTTCACATTCACAGCATTTGAAGCTAACATCTATTTATTTTAGATCTAAACATTAATATCTCCTAAAATGCATAAAATAATAATGGAAAGTATTCTGACCCCGATGAAGAAAAGTGGCTAATTTTTTCAAATTGTAATGGTACTTCTCTTATTACATGGACCACCCAGTGGAAAAGGAAGTATCATAGCTTGGAGAATTTCCTAAATATTTAAAAAGAGAAAACCAAATGTACATTTACTCGCCGTACCTGGGGATCTATATATGCTCATAAATCAACACTTTATCATGACATTTTAAAATTAAAAAACCCTTCTAAGATAGTAAACTCTTTGTAAAACCCTTATAAGATAGTAAAAATAAATAACCCCCAAGTTACAAGTTTTTAACGAGACAGAGTCACGCACATAGTAGAGATCTTTACCAAAGTACCATCAACTTGTTTAACAATGAAATCATCAAAAATGAGTTTTAATAATATAGTTTTGATGTGCTTAAAAAATATGAGTTTTAATTTAAAGCCCGTTACATTTATTACAAGCCCGTTGCCCCACATATTTTATTAAATGTCTATTCGGGACAAAGTACAATATAATTACAATATGCAAAGTTACCACAATATTTTATGAAATGTGTTATTCTATTGTTAATTAAATTATATTAAAAATCTTACATAAATATGTTGGTAATTATTTTCTAGTTCTTCTTGTGGAAGCCATTATCGAATTTGTCATACAAGCGGTGAAACATTTGAAATCATTAAAAATATGCCAAAATATTGATTAACACACACACACACATATTACATCTATCACATGACACACACATATATATATATATATATATATATAGCCTCCTCCATATTTTTTATGATTATGGAATAATTTTTTAAATCAGGGAATACTACTGAGTAAAGTAAGTCTTCATATTTCTTTTGCACCCTAAGTCGGATACCACAATGTAAAAATTATTATCTATTTTTATTTTCATTGTTCAGATGTGCATTTTATTGTTGATTTTAATCAACAATAAAATAAAATATTTTAATAAAATTAATTATTAATTGTATTATAATAAAAAAGATTTTTAATACAATTTAATCTTAAAATAACATAAAATAAGATGGTAAATTATTGTTTGTTTCTTAATTTTTAGAAGTCATTATCAAATTTTCCACACAAGCGGTGAGAAATATGTCAAAATATTTTATCATATATATAGGTATCGTCTCATATTATTTTAAGTGACTATGAAATAATTTTAAACCAGGGATACATAAAAGTGGAAAATAAGCTAACTGCATATATTCTGAATATCTTAATCGGAGACCGCACAAAAAATTATCTCTTGTTTCATTATTCTCGAAAATTATGTATTTGTTTCTTTTTTTCTGCATAATAAAAATATAAAATAATATTACATTATAAAAACTAAAGAAATATACATGTGTGATATGACATTAATTTAATAAAAATATATAAGTATTTGATTCAATGTTTTATCAAATCGCAATTTGTTTTATTCTAGAGCATAATATATATATATATATATATATCCGTCAAAAATAGCTTATTCAAGACTATGTGTGTGATACAAACAGTTTTGTAGATTTTAATGTTATTATCTTGCAACAAAGACTTGACTTGTTTGGCGCAATTTTAAAAATGAATCATATTTTTAGCAGTAAATATCAAAATTGGCAATAAATAATAATTGGTAATAAATAAAAGAAGTACATTGATAAAGATCCCACATCCATAATATCACATTATTTTAAAGGTTCCGATGTTCCATTCTGCAATAAATTACGAGAATATTGAACAGGGTGTGTTTAGTAATATTTAAATGCTTGAATTTTTACCTGAGCCTTCTTACCTTGAATTTTTACCTGAACAGGAACAGTTCCAAGTTTTAATTGCTTGTTGAAAATTTTCAAAAATATTTTCCTTCCATGTTTTTAAAAATAAAATGGGCATACGAGGAGGTTAGACACGTGCTGCCTGAGGGCCCCAGTCTACAGTATGCATCTCTGCTCAACATAAACTATTTTTCATTTCATTCCTCTATGAGCCGGAAGACAACCAAAAAACACCGTTGTGCAGAAGAAAACAACGACGCACGGTAATAGCGAATTTAACCTGGGTAAACATCTGGTGTTGTTGACCTCTTTCTGAAGAGAAGAAAGAGCGAGACCATCGAAAAATAAATAAATAAATAAAAAGAAAGGAAGGTTCTCTTTTCCTCAGAGAACCTAAGTAGTAATTAAATAATTGCTCGGAAAGAGAGATCGTAGTTCCTTTACACCTGCACGTTGTTGTTGTTGTTGTAAACCATGGCATAGACGAAATCTTTATTCTGAATTTGTACATTTACTTGTTTATAATTAGCATACATAATTCGGATTTGTCTTACTTCAGCGAATAACAAATAAATTACTTATTTTCTTTTAAAATTTATTTGGGCAAAAATATTAATGAAGATTATAATCATGATTCAAAAAATTTCTAATGTTCAATCTGTGTATATCGTCTCAATTTTAATTTATAAGCTGTGAATACATTCGTCTTGTTATAAAAATATACTGCTATAAAGTTGTTTTATTATGGAGCATTGATTCAATTATTAAAGTTATGGGGGGGGGGGGTTCAATTAAAAATATTTAATACAGATTTCTTTTGACATTCATCTTTATATACAAGAATTTAATAGATTAGCCATATATTGTCAGATGCATAGTCGATGCATGTTTAGTTGATAAGGATTCTACTTGCGTGGGGTCTGATGGCAGAGTGACTAGACATCTGGCGCTCACTGACATAGGTTTCGGGTTCGAGTCCCTGCTGTGCCATAGATGTTCGGAATCCATTTTAAACTGTAAGTACCGGTCCAATAGGATTTTAGAGCGTTATAGTGTTATTCGCGCCCGTAATAACGCTATATCTTCAAGCTACACGTGCCCCCTGAGTAACAGTGTTCGTCGGTGAAGCCCACTTTGGGCTGCTCTCAGGGGACATGGTCAATACTACCCAGTCCACATCGCAATTAAAAAAAAAAAAGGATAAACTTGTAATATACGACTTGCTTTTGCTAAAGACCTATTCATTTAATATGAAACGAAATATTCAAATGTCATACACTCTCACGTGTGACTATTTAAATTTGTCTTATTAAACAAGGGCAAATGAAAATGAGATCAAATATAATGTAGTTAAACAGCAGGTATTTTTTACTTTTTATCAATTTTATTTTTTCATATACCGCATTTAATATCTATTTTCTTTTCTTTTCTTTTTTTGCGTGTTGAAAATTTAGGAGGATATTAGAATAAATTGTTATTCAATATGATTACCCTGACAGCGTAAAGATAAAAATTGATTAATGACGAGGAAATTGTTTGATAATAATGTGTTAAACATTTTCCCTTTGAAGTTTAAAAACCTCGTAATTTTTTTCTAAATAATAATAATAAACTTGCCGATGAAAAAAATAATATACTTTATTGAAGCTAAGAAATGTCTTCTCCATTTATTAATTTTGTAGAAATTAGAAAATATCGAACCGAATATTTTTCTGTTTGTGTCGATTTTTCTTATTGGTCATAGACTACCAGATCTAACATTTAATCAATTATTTTCCTATTCGATTAATTGATTAATTAACTAATTGATTAATTGATTAATAAATCTATAATAAATATTTATACGAGAAGATTCATTTAAATCACCACAATGTTATTAACTTTTAACCTTATTACAAATTATTATAAATGTATACAGAAAGCGTAAAATGATTCATTTAATTTTTCAAAATCCTTTTATCTATTCAAATATTGGAAATGTTTGCCATTTTCATATGAACGCAGCTGAACACATTATGCATTCTATGGTATTTTCTGCAAAAATGGCATTGTCAACTTTTTGTTTGCATAATCACATTGATTGTTTCGTGAAAGCCAATTGGGTCAAACATGTGTAATTTGGGGGGATTTTTCACATTTTTTTTTTATGTAAATGCATGATACATATGCAACATGCACTAAGAAGAAAACATATTTTTATAACAACGTAAATTTACATTGTAAAAGGGGACACTAGGTGGGTATTAAATTTGATAATTTTAAGTGGTACGAGACGTGGTTTATGAAAAAGTTACGACATAACAGTCTAAATAGATTACCCTGTATACATTATATTAATTCCATTTAAAACATCGTATTTCTTTTCTTATGATATTTTTTTACTTCTTCTGCATTGGTGCAACAGCCCCTTGGTCATCCAAAACGTCTGCCTACTGATAGATTTTGAAAGATGATATATTTTCTTCTTGCAGGTTAGTGTTGTCAACCCTACGTCCAACTTTTTTTACAATCATATTTAATCGGAATCTATGGTTTAAAGTGGAATCCAAACCACTACAAACATCCATGGCACCTGCCTGGATTCAGACCCGAAACCTGTGGCACCAAGCGCCAGAGCGCTAATCACTTGGCCATCAGGTCCCGGTGTTTTTACCATAAGGACAAAATAAAAATATCGTAGGATTAGAAGACGTTAACCTGTTTTGTATTAAAAAATGTAATACAAAAAAAAAAAAAAAAATTATCAATCATCATAACATCAATCTTAAAAATAAAAATAAAAATAAAAAATTATAGAATTTCAAGCGATTTTTCTTGAAAAATCTCATTTTCACTTTGAAATAAAATTGTCTTTGCTTTCGCCAGACGTTCTTTGAGAACAATTTTACATTATTTAATTCTATAGTTATAGCTCGTGAAAAGAAATTTAAATAAACCAATAAAAATAGACATTAATAAAAATTAACCAAGAAGAAACGTTGAAAGTGGCATTCAAAGATAAAAAAAAATTGATCAAGAAAATGATAAATTCTACTCTCGAAAACATACCCATAATTTTATGGGTAAAAAGAACTGTAAATCTTTCCAAAGCAGCTTAAGATTTTTTAGATCACCCTTTACTTATTACAAATTTTTGATATCCTCGTAACATATGAGCCATTTATTTTTGATAATTTCGTAGACATGTATATCAATTTTAAAATGAAGAATGAATTTATATTACAGAAAAACGTAACTTTTAAATGTATATAATTTTTTTCAGTCCAGAAGTCTTGCAAAGAAGAAAAATTGTTCATTATACTACCCCAAATGGAGAAAAAGGGTGAATGCAGCTTTTCTTATTGGTTCTTATATGGTAAGTTGTCTCATAATGATGATTTTTCTAAAAAAACATTATGAACACTTGATATAATAAAATTTCAAAAAACTTCTAATTTATTTAAAATAACTAAAGAAACATTAAAAAAATTCAAAATACAAATGTTACTTTATCTGTTAATCAGTTTGTGTTAATCATTTCAGCTTCTGAAACACTTAACCTGTCTTTGCCCTTGAAAGGCACCTCCATTCTTTCAAGTCTGCTATTATTAATTCATTCATCTAGAACTCATAGAAGTAAGCTATATATTTACGAGTAACTAAACAAATTAAAAAATGGCTGTTTCGTTAGATGTTAAGATAAAGGTAATTAACAAAAGGAAAATTCAAACATTAAAGGAAAATATGCATCATTAAAACTTTTTTTAATCATAATTAGTATTCAAAAAAAGCCTTAGTCGTCTTAAGAAATGACAGGGTTAGATGTTATTCTTCATTATATGCAGTAGCAGATTTTGATGCACAAAACATTAACTTTTGAAAACTTGGTGGGACAACGCTGTTTCAACAAATGTAAATAACCGGTAGAGTTTAAAAAATAAAACTGTTTTTTTAAGAATATTTTTGGACGTATTTTAATGATGGGAACGTTCATAGTCTAGTTATTAGTTATTCAATTTGGTGATGGTCCCAGATGATCGTAAAAAGAAATACGCGTTTTACATAAGCATAAGCATACGTTTAAGCATATAAAAAATTGTCTATACATTTGAAATTTTTATACAAAATAAAATATTTAAGTTGAATTGACTCATAATACATTAATTTGTTTAAAGAGTTTTTTTGTTAAAAATTGCTGAATATGACCTATTATATTCTTAATTTCATCAGAAATAACAGTGTAGCAATATTCTCTTTATGTGCAATAGATTTCATATATAAATAGTTTAAAGTTTGCTGTAATATACAAGCTGCATTTTCATAAAGAATTTGTGGAAGGAATTAGGGAAAATGTTAAACATTTGATGTGTAATTGAGCAATTCTAGTTTTTAACATTTTTTTAACAAATATATATCTTTTAGTCATCTAAAATTAAATTTAGTAATTATTCAACATTTTAAGAATTATTGCAAAATTATTTGTGGTTTTACTGTCCTCTTATACCATTTATCCGTTATTCACCAACTTATAAATTCTTTATTATAAGCATGGTTTGAAAATTAGCTAAGATTTTTTATATCTAGAATACTAATGAAATTATATATTAATCACACAGTTCTAACATGATTCAATTTTTCTCATGTATTCACAGAACTGAGAATTGTTGATATACAATTAAATATTGTAACCTTCTACAATTAATTTTCTAAACATTCATAGTAATAATAGTTTTATTCTTCAAACTGTTCTAATTAATAAATTACATTTATTTGCCAAAAGTAAAATAAACAACAACATCAATACGAATTTTGTTGAGACCACTTATACAGAAATATGTAATAAAAAAATCATAAATCTCAATAAAATGTTAATTTAAAAAAAATCATAGGAGGAGTGTAGAAACACTCTTATTAATAGACATTCAATTTTCCTCTAGTGAAAGTTTAATAAAATCTCTAAAAAAAGTATTCTCTTGCATTTGCAATTTAAATTTAAACTGGTTAGACACATGATAAATTTACTTTTAGAAAGAAACCGGACAAATTGCAATAAAATTATAATGTACAATTTGTCTCTTAGATAAAAAAAAGAAAAAAGACAAACTTTTAATAATTTAATAACTTTAACTTTAACTTTTTAATTTAAACTTTTATTTTACTTTTAACTTTTTAAACTTTTTAAAAATAACTTTTAATTTTTTAATAATTTTTACTTACAGAATCTAATTTTAAATATAATTTATTTTTCGTTTAAATACGGTTGATTATTTACCCAAATATCTCATTTTTTTTAAAAGAGAATAAATTATTTTATCCCATCATATTAATAAGGGTAATAAAAAACTTATATGCGTTTCTCATAATTTATTGATTAATTTTTTTAAAGTTTTCTTTTTACAAAAATTGTTCAGTACTTTTATTTTTACAAAAACAATAATCTTTCCATTAAAATAATTTATTGATGTAATAAGGAAAGAAAATTTAATTCACATTGTTTCTCTTTAATAATCGAAAGGAATTTCTTCGTTAATTTATGGCATTTTGATGCAGGACATCATCTTGATCATTCTAATTTATGCGATTGCCATATTTCTGAAGAATCAATATGTTTAAGGAAGAATACCAGTTCAAAAATTTATTCATGAGTTTCTTTTTTAATTCCGTGTACTTGAAGTGGAATAATTTGCTTTTTAATACGCGGACTTTCCCCGACTTGTGTCCCAGTGTAACTTCGCCAGTTAGCGTACGGGAAATTCAGGTTCGAATCCTTTTTGCAGTGTATGTAGTAATCAAACTCTGTTTTAAGAAACGAAGACACCTGATGGCGATTGTGATAAAATGTCTCATATCATTACATTACTACTAGTAGCATCCCTAAAAGTTCTAGGGCCTGAATGGCCGAGTGGCTTGCGCTCTGGCGCTCGGTACCACAGGTTTCGAGGGTTCGAGTCCCGGCGTGCCATGGATGTTTGTAGTGGTTCAGAATCTCTTTTAAACTGTAGGTCCCGGTCTGTTTAGCCTAAAGTGTGCACAAGATGACCGTAGAGCGACAAACCAAACCAAACCCTAAAAGTTCTCTCAAAAGGCAATGTTCTTCCTTTGTCACTCATCGATGGGTGGTTCGTGGCATACTTAAGTAAAAAATAGAGATGGGGAAAAACTATTAATTTTTGTTAAGTGTGTTAATGTTAATACAAGTTAATCGTTAAATTTAACACTCTTTAATATGTGGTTAAGTTTAAGTTATGATTAGTGTAACGTCTCGGGCTGTACTAGACCTATGATTGCTTCAAGAAGAGGTTAAAATTCAGGTTCATGGGAACACTTTAATTTTTATTTACAAGCATTATATATACATATATGCATATATAATTAATAATATATCAATATATTATAATTATTATACTTTAATTTTTATTTAAGCATATATATACATATATGTATATATATTCACAGAACTCAATTTACAAAGAAATTAAAAGATATAAATTAGATTTCACAAGTGCAGTTCACTCCAAAATCTGTGATTTTCAGGTTCTCAAGTCAACGACGAATCTAGCACACACACCAGGTCTTAGGCAGACCTTAATTATCACATGACGTAATACACTAAACAACAAGGGCTCATTTTGTAAACAGTCTCATATCTCCGGCTATTCAATCACTTTACAGAACAGAGAGAAACAACACATCTTGTCGCAAGAACACTCCTCCTTCTCCAAAAACCTTCTTTTAACAAAATACGTCAAGAAGGGAGAGGACGTTCGGCTTCCTTCACTTCTTATTGGAGTGGACACATTCCCAACCATGGTCTATCACCAATCATGATGCAACAACTCACGGTATAGTCCATTTCCATCTGTAATTGTTTCGACATGTGAAGATCGCGTAGACAATCGCTAATTTCATGAGGTCTCATTATCCATGACACTGATTATCTAATATCAGATTTGAGTGACAGGTTGTTCTCATTAATACAAAACTCTAATTGCATGGCAATATGACTACCCGTAACACTGTTTATCTACTGTCAAATTTGGTGATAGTTGTTATTATTCACTTGTTAAAGAATATACATTCACTTTCTCTCTCTCCAGGGGAACGGAATGCTATTCAGTACAACATGAATACTTTATGACCACCAGGATTAATTAATTTGAATCGTAACATAGAACATATTTATCGAGAGACTTACCAAAGAAATGTTATATTTTTTGCATCCAACAATTGCACTACATTTTTTATCAGCAGAAAAATTAAATTTTTTTAATTCGTATGCTGGATTAAAAATAGTTATAAGTACATTTTGATTTACTTTCTTTCTTTAAAATTTTGTATATTATTTTTTGAAAAGATTTCTTATAAGGAAGAATTACTACTAATTACAGTGAATAGATTTATTTATTAAAGAAATAAAATAAAAGATTTATTTATAATTATTAAAAAATTAGAAATTATTTTTAAAAAATGATAAAAACAAATATGGTTTTTGAATGTAGCAATTTCCCATATTTTAAGTATTAATAACTTTTTCTTAAATGCTTTTCTGAAAAGATGACAATTATAAATCTATCGATCTATTGATCAAATCGATAATCTATTAATCCATCTGAAATATATATTCTCGGTTAAATAACACTATTTTATAGGAAATTTTTTTTGTCAAATATTTCTTAATATATTACAATGAAGATTCATTTTATTGCTCTGTTTTTTGTTAACATTCTTTATTTAAACGATATTTTTGTTGACAAACAAATTAATAAAATTTTGGAATTATAATGAAAAAAAAAAAATTATTATAAAAACTTTGTATTTTATATTTTATATGATCATCGTAATTTATTATATCTTTTAAGCCATTAGAGTAACCACATTTGCAAAATAATCACGTTTTTATCATTTCATCATGCATAAGCAATAAAATGGAGGAAAAAAAAAACAGTCACTAAATAAACAGTAACTATCAAGCGATAGAGATGCTCAATAAATATGACAAACTTAGGTAGAATTAAAAATTAAGCTTGAGCTGTAATATTGAGAAAGTTGTTTTTAACCGAAGGTAGATTTCACGGAACTTTGGGTAATACTCTAAATAACCTTCAACCTATCAAAAAGTTGAATTTTTATCCTGCGTTAAAATCAGCTGCTAATAATAAATCATTATTATCCGATGAACTGAATCGACTGGCGTTAAGCTCTGCCGAAGAACCGAGGCTGTGAATATCTGTTAAATAACTGTTGAAATTCTTCCTTCCTATTCAAAGGAATTGAATTCAGCTACGTTTTCAAAAAGTAGCCGACTCCTACTAGTATCAATGGCAGAATATCATTGCTAAATTTAACTATTAATTTTTGTGTTTCATGAACTGGAGTTAACCTCTAATTCTCGTCAATGTAATTAAATTAACAGTTGCACTAAATTTGCTCAAGCCTAAGTAGAACATCAAGTCCACTAATTTAAAAAAAAAAAAGAGAGAGAAAAAAAAAAAAGGAACACAGGCTTGATAATATTTAGGGATGCTCTTATAAAATAAAAGCAGGACAGGAAAAATTATTTTTTGATCGAAGGAAATAGATTCATATTGTCATATAAATCGGAAATCATTTAGGCAATCTGACCTACAACGATAAGTACTAGAATAAGTTTTCAAAGCATGCGTTAATTCTTCATATTTGAGTGATATCAGTTGGAGTGCAACTGGCTTAGCTGGCGTACCAATTACAGAGTACCAACAGGGAAATACCCACAACCTCCTCATCTTAATTATTAAATATGTTTGGAATTATAATGGCTGCTTAATTAATGTTAGTAAAAAATTTAAGATAAATGTTTCTAAAAATTCAAATTATGGTACTCAAAAAAAAGAAAAAAATACTATTTATAAAAAAGTAAGATAAAAAAAAAAAGAATTTAAAAGTTAAGTTTTTAAATTCGGTACAATTAGAGACCAGTTGTCGATGCCGTAAACTATTTCAAAACGTAAACAAACCAACCAACCCTTTGTTTACTAATCGCTGATTGGGAAATCATGCCGAACGGTGAGAGCCAATAGGAGCATCTGAAAGGTAAAATGTTAAACAAAGTCCCCCACAAAAAAGACCCATCACAGAACCTGTGATTCTTTTTTTTTAATTTTATAATTTTTTATTTGGTTTTCAATTTTATAATTTTTGTTTGGTTTTCGATTTTTATAATTTTATTTTTATTTTTATAATTTTTATGTCTAATCCTTTTATTTCCTTACAAAAAAAAGGGGTAAACATCAGTTGGAGGGAAATGAGCGTTCCTACACTTCTCTTTCCTCAATAACTACAATTCGATTGCCATCAACACGTCTAGTCGTGGAGATTTTTTCATTCAAATAAAATAATCGCTTTCAATCTGTTTTTGCAGTGAAAAATAGACGAAATTGCGAGTATTTTTATTACACACTTTGGAACTCCTTCAAAGGGTGTACAATTACCTTCAACGTATTAACAAACTTCCTTTTTAACTTTGATATTTTCTTTAGTATTTATTATAATATTTGTGATTTTTTTTTGTTTTATTAATGATCAACTTCTTTAATTGTTTTCATTATAACCAACTTTTTTTATTCAATTTTTATGAGTTTAGTTATAAATAAGAGAAGGAAATATTGATATTAAATACTGATAAAAGTGAAATATATTTGCAATTTTGTACTTCGATAGACTTCAATTTAGGACGATGAATAATGAATAACTGATATCCAAAAGGTTTTTACATGGATAGTTATGAAAGTAGCGGCTATTAATAGGAAATTGCTGGCTATTCTAGCTGTTTGGAAACGCTTTTGCGGATTTTAAACCATATCTCATAGTATGAAGTGAAAATTTCCTTTCTTAAGTGTTGTTTAGGAATTTTTTTCTACGTTTGCGGAGTAGTTAAGAGACATAACTAAAGTGTTTACGGGTAATGAGAAATTCCACAAATTAATCAAAATAAAAGGAAACATCAAAAGTCGAACGTATGGTTTTTCATGCACAAAATGCAATCGTTTGGCAGAACTGACAAATGACGGGACAAAATTCATCTTGGAAATATTGGAGAACTTTTATTGTCCATAGATCCCGTATATTTAAAAATTTCTTCTATTTATTTCTATTTTCTATTTATTCTTTTTCTATTATTCTGATTTCTATTTATACATTATTTACACCCAGTTTTACTTTATGCTGATTTGGTTTGATGTGTAGTGCTCTACAGTGTGGAACATGTCTTTCCGAGGATTTCATGTACAGTTTCAGTTTTAGTGCGTTGTCATTTAGAAATAAATTGATTAGTTTTCCAATAATAATTTCATTAAAAGTTATATTAAATTATTCAAAAATTATTATCCTGGAAATAAAACAAAGACACGAGAACTTTAACATTAAAAATATAAAGAATACAAATCAAAGTTTTTAGAATGACTCATTTATTGTGGTATTTGTATGGTTTTGTTCCGTCTATTGTTTTGGATCCATTTGAGTAGTCCACAATTAATTTTTAAACAATTTGGAAATTACACACCATCTATATTTTATTTAGGATTTTTAAAAACTATTATTCCAATGAAGGGACAAAAATATTTTTATGCAATAATTTTATATGCATGTAATGTTTTTTTAACTGTTAACACATTGTAAATATTTACAAAATTTTTGAAATATGAATAAAAGTGTGATTTATAAAGCAGCTAACGCGAGCATAAATCTCAAAGTCACGTCAAGTCAAATCAAGGATTAAAGTGTGATTTCTCAAAGTCAAGTCAAATGTGTTTTGTAGTACTTTGATATTAAAATTAGAACATTTTAAATATTTGTAATCTCCCACTCAATTTTTATCTTTAACACTTCGCTATAATTTTTTTTTTTCCAATTTTTGATTAGAATATGTTAGTTTTATTATTATTATTATTTATTATTATTCTAATAGAACGTACGTTCTCTCTAAAAATATATATATTTTTTTGATAAAATTGAAAAATGCCGTTAATCAAAAAACACATCTAATTTTTTGAAGTACATTATTTTAAGAAAAGATTGGTTGTAATGCAATTTAACCCATACTCTTATAAATGAAAATCTGTTAGAGATAATGCTGCAAATTAGTATTTTAAATTTATGAATATTCCAAAACTGTCAGAAAGGCGCAATACCTAATTGCACCACATTAGACAATTTTCTAATTTACATTAAGGGTGTATTTTAATGAAATATTGTTACTAAAATTTCAAACCAAAAAAAAACATAATTTAGTTAGGTGTATAACTCTATAATTATGCATTTAATTATTGCAAATTAGCCTTTTAGTGTATTTTAATGCTATTTGAATTGATATTGTTATTTGCTTCTCTGTAACATGCTAATTCTCAACTTTTAAGTTTTATTTTACGTATTTTAAATCTTTTTGAGTACCAAGAATAGAAACCAATTTTCCATGAAATATTTTCTAAAAAAATGCTCTTACTTTTGCATAATACTATGCTGTTACTTTTATATAATAATTTCTTTAGTTTTTTTTCAAAGGTGGTTTGTTTTCCAAAAGTTATTAATTAAAAGGATTATCAACAAAGCTAATTGATAAAAAAGTAAATTTTATATCCATTGTTAATTCGTTTTATGAAAATTAATTATTATCTCTTTTAGATTATACAACATGGTAAATCTCCTGAAGACGTATACAGACCCTTATATTTGGTGGAAGCCCTCCATTTCTTTCATTTAGGTAATTTTGTATTCCAATTAAAAAACAAATATTGTTGTATAATGGTTTTCAATAAAAAATTTTCTTAAATATAAATTCCTTGAATAAAAGATTTCAGCTGTAAAATTATGTTGTTTTAAAATTTTATCTTTGTAGCCAATTTACTTAAAAAAATTTTTATATAGAGATGCTTCCATTGGGCCTTCCACTTATCATTTAGGACTTTTAGATTGCTTTTAGAGCTCTTAAAAGGTAATTAAATTTATTAATAGTTTATAAAGTATAGCATATAATTAATAATTTAAAAAATAGAACAATGATTAATAATTTAAAAATGTCATGTTATATTATTTTTTTCTATTATAATAGCTTTTAAGAGATGAATCTAAAATAATAACATCTAAATCATCATACATAACATAATAAACATAAATAGAAACATCTAAAATAATTATATCTATCAATATATTTTTATTTCACATTATTAATTTATGTTGGAGAAATTAGCTATTTCAAGAATAAAATTGTGTTTTTATTTAAAACTATTTTAAAATGCTTGAGTTTATAAATTATTTGTGGCCTCTAAGAAGAGTTTATAAATAAAATAGAAAACTTTTATTAAAAATATTTTTGGTCATTTTCTCTAACTATTAATTTGAATTTTTTTTCAGGCTCTTTTAAATAACTTTCGTCAATTTTGAAAATTTTTGACTTGGAAGAATATGAATACTATGAAGTATGTTTTTACAGTAGTTATTTAATTATTTTTTGGTTGCATTTTACTATTCTATTAGAAAAATTAATTATATTATTAAAATTAATTAATTATTAAAATTAATTAATAATTATTAAATTGGCATTATTTATATTGATAATTACATGTGATAATCTGTTTATTTGTTGATGAAACAAATAAAAAAAAAAAAACCCTATTTGTTTTGAATAATTTGTCTGTTCATGAATAGCTTTGAGAAATATAGTATTCTAAATGTATAGAAATTTTGTGGCATTTGTAAGCATATTTTAGTACTTGTTTTGTACATTTTCATTGGTGGTACAGTGTAATTTATTATTTTTTTTTATTGTCTTTTTAAATCTGAAAACTGTCAGTGATATTTTTTTATATTTTGCATCTGTATTTTACTTTTGAATTTTAAAATTGAATACTTTTGAAAATCTCTTAAGTAAATTAATTTTGTGTTGTTTTACACAGGTCATTACTTTAGTTCTTCACAATTTTAATTTTAATTGCATAATAGAGTTTTAGTTGATGTATTATTTCACAAATTTGATAATTTTGTTTTTAAAATGTATTAAGAATAACATATTTTTATTATACAACTTTTCTCATTAACTTAATGGAAACATAAATATTTGAAACAAATGGGATTATTTACTCGTAAATAATTCTTTATACAATTGTTTTTAGGGTGTTTCTTAAAATTTCTAAACATGAATTATGTTTTTATAGCGTGTTGAATCTGGTGATTTAAGCTGATAGTGCCAAAAAAATTAAATTCGTTTTTGTGGACCTCATCCGAAAAGTAAAATAGAAAATGGTGTGTATCAGTAGTAAATAAACTATGTCCGTTATTGTATTGTATAGTTTTGTATGTGATTAGATTTTAACTTTTCAACATATATTTTAAAGACAAGGAAATTATTATAATTTATAAATATGCTAGTAATTAATAATTCTGTTATATATGAAAGTTATTTGAAAGATTTAAATGTATATTTCAAATATATGACTGATTGTTTGATATTTGTTTTGGAAAATTATATTTAATTACATTTAAAATTATATTTAATCTATCAAATTATACTATAGTATGATATAAACTATGTTATAGTGAATATAAATATTTGTAACCATCAAATTGTAATAATTCAGTAAAGTTAACACATTAGTAGATTTTGAGGCAATGCTTATCATCAAAAATTCTTTGAAAGCGTTTGTTAAAAAACAGAAGTTTCACTTTTAAAATAATTATATTTTTATTCTGCTGTTTATTTGTTTTTATTTATTTTTTAAATATTCAGATTAATATAATGTGTAATATATTAAATATATATATTGTAAGCATTTTCCTTTATTTTATTAATAAAAAGAATCATTTAAATTGAATTAAATCATCCATAAAACCATTATGTAGAACTGAAAGGAAAATTGATTTGTTTTTTTTTATATGTAGTTTAGCTTCTTATAAAGACATCTAATTCCAAAATTTAACTTATTATGAAATTTTTTTAATGCTCTACAAAACTGTTTAATTTAAAAAGAAACAAATTTTAAGAATATTATATCTGCTTTGATTTTTTTTATTAACTTTGTAAACAATTAAAACATATTTATAAAAATCTTGTAGAGTTACTTAATAAATGTTAACACATTTGATAACCATTTCTTATAGTTAATTTTTTTTTTTATATTGAATTTAGGCTATCCATTACATTCTCCCCTGAATCATACATTCCATACTTTCGTAAGCACAATGTGTCTACGATAGTGAGACTTATCAAAAATATATGATGCCAAGCGTTTCATTGAAAATGGATTTGGATCATAGAGACTTTATTTTTTATTGATGGTAGTACACCAAGTGATACTATAATGAGAATTTTTTAGACATTTCTGAAAAAGCCAAAGGTGCCATTGCTGTTCATTGCAAAGGTAACATTCTTTCTATATATTGAATGAAGCATTCTTAACTTTAGCTGCTGTAAAAATTTATATTCTTATTGATATATATCGTTGGATAGTTGTATTTTTAAAAATGAAGAAAGAATAAATGGAAAAAAATATTAATCTCAAATATTGTATATATATATACAATATATTTGTAATATTTTCAACTTAAATAAATGTTTATGCATTTGATAACGATTTTTCAATTATTTTTCTTTTTTGTTAAATGAGGTTTAATCAAAAAGTGTGTGTATAAAGCAAAATTTTGCTTCATTCTACCTAGTGCATTAAAAAATTGTTTTAGAATAAGCTTTCTACTATAATAATTTATTTAAGATTTTATAGCTAAATAATTTATGTGGATTTCATGTGTGTGGTAAGTGTAAACACAAGATATCAGCACTCCCTTAAATTAAAAACTCAATTGATATAAATTAATGTCATTTAGGCTAAGCAGAATTACATTAGATGAGATGCTAATGACTTCATTTTTGAACAGTGATTTTGTTGATGTGTATGTTTTTTTATCAACATATTGCATAGGTAAAAAATAAAGTAACAGGAAATTCTCAAGTAAAAGTGATTTCATCTGGAAAAATATTTATCAAAAATAATAATGAAAATCATATACTTATATTGAAATGTGCTCATTTTAAAAAGAATGAGTCAATTATTTGAATAGAATAGAAACAAAATGTTATTTCAAAAATTAATCTTGAATTTGTATTTCTCCGTTTAAATGATTTTGTGCGTGTTTTAAATTATTATTTTTAAAAATTTTATTTTTATTGAATAGAAATTTGAAATAGTGGAAATTTTTCTTTTTTATTTTTTGAATACTGAGATTTAAAGAATCCAATTTTTCTATTTTAGGGACGTTGACTAATATATTTCCCAAATGATAGAATTAGATGTTTACAAAAAAATTGAGGAAATATTTATTTAAGTAACATATTATTTTTAAAGTAGCTGAAATAAAAACTTAAAAACCATACTAAATCACAATATTTTTAAAAATAAGGAAAGAGTTCTTATTATGACTTTTTCAAATAAAACATGTTAATTTAAAAGTAAGTTTTATTTTTTTTATTGTTAAAGAGTTTTATTAATTATTATAAGCAAACATATATTTACTTTATGCTCATCTTTTTAATTGTATTTAGATATTGGTAATAAATATAATATATTTATAATCCTATTATTTTATCTGATAGACATATTTTTTATTTTAGCTGGTTTAGGTCGAGGGCAGGAACTCTAATAGCTTGTTACATCATGAAACACTATAGATTTACTGCTGCAGGAGCGAAATAGCTTGGATTAGAATCTGCAGGCCTGGTTCTATTATTGGACATCAACAACTATGGCTAGAACAGTAATCCTCTTTCCCTATAATTTTCCTAATAATAATAATTTATGGATATTCCAATTATTGTAATGAAACATTAAAACATTTATAGGTCTGTATTATATTAAGCTATGCAGAAATTTAAATGTATGTTATTCATTCTAAATGTATGTTTTGAATTTGCAATTCAAGATTTTTTTTCTTTTTGGTTGCTAAAGAATTTGAAAAACAATATAAATTTATTTTTTATATGGTTGTAAAAAACTTAAGCATGTTTAATATATGTGCTTTTCAACTTTCATAATAATTATTCATGGAATTTTTTATAAATATTTAACAATTATTAATTTCATTTTCTACTTTATTTTAACTATTGAATTTTTTAATTCATACTATATGTTTTCTCATAGGCAATATACTATATTGATTGTTAAAAATCTTTATTTCATTGCAAACAACTAGTACCGTATTTTATTTATTCTGAATGTAAAGCATGATTCAATTATTGCCTATATATTTTCATGACGGTTTACAAGGCCTATCTATAAAAATTACAGGATTGGCTTAAAAAAAAGAATATTTATTTACAATTTGTTACAAACCAATTGTTTGTCTCTTTCT